>CABEEJ010005562.1:21168-48734 GCA_901482245.1 Timema douglasi | reverse complement strand
TGAGCCCTTCTCAAAACTCAGTGGTGGGAGGTAATATCACAGGTTGTTGTCAGCAAAATGACTACTTCCCAGAGACAGTAAAACATAGGAAAGTGAAGTGAGGCCTAAATATTTTCATCGCCAACCAGTTTTATGGCATTTGATTAGCTGTTTAAAGCGGTGTCCCCAATTTTGTCCTGATTTGTATTTCTTCTTTGTTGTTGTAATGTTCTTTATGAAGGGATAAAAGACAGGACTATACAGATTTCAGACCCTGGGTGAATATATTTTTTTAAATTCTTAATCCCTACCTGTTTAGTGCCCTTACTGACCTGATGCCCTGTGCTACCACAGAGGTCATACATCCCTAAAACTGTCACTGCACATAAATGTTATACAGTATACACATCACCTGTTTTTATAGATTGGTTCTTTCATATTCTTCACATTAGCACCTAAAAAGTGTTTTTCTTTGAAAAATATTAACTTCACAAGTAATGTATCACATCTTTACTCATTTTGAGCTTATAGTGACATGCCATATTTCACCACATAATCGTCACCTTTTTTATGCCTAAGTATTGGAGTGAAAAAATTAGGGTGCAACCATTATGTAAATTTTTTTTTTTTTACATACTGTATTAGCCCAAATATAGTGCGACGTTTTTCTCCTAAAATTACCCTTACAAAAACTGTTCTTGTATTATATGAACTGCTTAACAGTCTTACATTGCATACAATTTTTGAGGTGTTCAAAATGTAATATAAATGGTCTCGAATATAATAGGACCTGATATTATGACAGTAGCAGAGGTAAAATTTAACAACTTTAACAATCTTTTCTCAAAGTAAAAGTTTAGTGTAGAATTTTATAAACCAAGACAGGCCATTATGCAATAAGACCCTTTAAACCTACTTTTTGGATTAAAAAACAGGGTGTGACCATTAAGCAACGGTGACCATTATGCAGTGAAATACAATAGATAAGGTTAGGTTTATATTCATTAATAAGGCTGTAATGATATTGATTTGGATTAATCGACGCCCGAAGTGGGGAGATTGATCACATAGTTTTTATTATTGACGCCCAAAGAGCGGCGCATTTATTCCGTATCATTATGATATTGTGAAATACATAGTGTACAGTGCACAAATCATAATTATAGTACAACGATTTATAATAAAATGTAACAATTAATATCTTAATAAAATCAATTGTCTTTTATTTAGGGATGAATATTGGTCATTGCTCTACTATAAAGGTCTTTAAAAGACTTCACTAAAGTGCTCACTCAAAAGATGTTTGCTAAGAATTCCTACAGCGGGTGTCACTACAATATTTGGCTTCTTTATACATTCATAGGGTTAGCAAGAAATCATCCTCGGCATCTGCGTGGATTTTAGTCAGACCATTGGAATAGTGAAAAGTTGATATTCAGTAGATTGTGCAGTTGGCCGAGAAGTGACCATGAATCTCATTGGACTTGTTGTAGGATGGAGGAGAAGTCCTAATTCATTGTTTCCCAGGCAAAAGTAAGTGAGGGAACTGGTGTTTAAAAGGTTAACTGACAGTGTTAAGGTTCCAATGGTCGGTGTTTGGTCTGAAGGGGCGAAACTGACAGCAGGTCGACGGGTTTGCTTGAAGTGTTGGGATTAGGGTGAGATTTGTTTTCTTTGGAGATAGCAATTCTGGGGGATGAGGATAGGTGATGGTTTTGGGCAGAGTGAACTAATTGTGTGGGGTGGGAACAAGTAATTTGATGCAGAGGTATAGTTCCTGTAAGGAGGAGGTTGGTCCTTGGGATTTTGTGTACTCTTTGAGCCTCATCTGGTTCCTTTTTTCCAGGATTCGGGAATCTTTGTCTCCAACATAGTGTGTTCTGGAAAGTATCTTATCTTTGTAGTGGTATCTAGGGTGTATCAGGGAGCCACCGCTGGCACTAACCGTGTTACACTAACATTAATGACATCAAAATGGTGCATACCATGACAAGAGTTAAGTTAGGAAACCTGGGGAACAGCTCGGTAGGCACACACCAAACTCGAGAAGCTATTGTACTGAGATGAGTCGCCACTGGTGCTACCCGAGTAATAGATGAGACGAGCTTAGGCAGGAGAGAATGGTTTCTTAATTTATATTTCACCTCTCTATCCCTTTGCTTCTTATATACATTGTACTTAACCTTAAGAAAATATACTGATGATCCATAATAAATAAAGCTTATAACATGCAAATCTTTGGTTCTGCATAGCATAAATTAAAGTTAGCACATTCATTCCGGAGGTCTTTATTTGGTATACATAATTAATAAGCTTATGATAATGTCCAGATATAAATGAAGTATGGAAAGCAATGAAGGATGCTAGAGTAGAAAGAGGAGTGGCTAGGAGAGTGAGGATAATAATGTGAGTTGTGTAAAGATGGAGAGAGGGTGGTTGGAGTGGTTCCAATTAAACCATTGAGTCAATCAGGGAAGTTCCCTCTCACCATTTATATTTGTATTGGTGATGGAAATGATAATGACTAGAGTGGCAGGGAATTTGGGCGAGGAGAAAATGAAAGCAACGATGTTTGCAGATGGCTTGATGGTATGGGAGTAGAAGGAAGAGGAAGTACAGGAACAGCTGTGAGAATGGAATAAGGAGGGGGAAAAGTGTGGAATGAAATTTAGGATGGTGAAAAGTGAAGGCAAAGAATAAGGCCAATAAAGGTGATAGAACTGGATGGAGTAGATTAGAAAGAAGCAAAGAGCGTAAAGTATCTTGTTAGTGTGATTGAGGCAAAAGGGTGCAGCAGAGATTATATAGTGAGAGGAGGGCGGGAGGTAGAGGTTTTCTACAGGTGAGTAAGAGACCTACTATGTAAAAGAGAAGTGGCCCTAAAGTGTAAGGAAGTGCTGTATAGAAAATACTTCATACCTATGGTAATGTATGCAGAAAAAACTTGGACTTTGCATAAAAGAGAAACAAGGAAGGTGGAGGCCAAGGGAATGAAGTTTTTGAGGAGCATGCTAGCTGTTACCAGAAGATATAGGATTAGGAATATAGATGTAAGGTCTATAGTTGGGCTACAAGAGGTACATGAGATAGTAGAGGAATCTAGGATGAGATGGTATAGATATGTAATAAGGATGGAAGGGGAGAGTATTCCAAGAAGATTAATGGATATGACGTATGTAGGGAAGAGACTGCAAGGGCGGCCAAGGAAGAACTGGGAGCAACAGATAGCAGTAAGTGTACAAGTGAGAGGAGAAAGAATGGTGGAGAGACAGAGGGAAATGGAGGTATTTTAGTAGACAGACCCTGCCACAAGCTGGAAACAGTTCGTGTTGATGAACTACATAATCACCTCATTTATGTATAAACACGGTTAAAGGGGGTCCACTAATAATATTATCTTATTTAAATTTGTCGGTGTTAGTTATAGCTGAAGTTTTCTACACTAGCTACTGTACTGTATAATGTCGTTTTTGGGAGAATGGTAATAGTTTATAAAATATTTGCCACACTCATTGATTCTCTTTTGTGACAACTTAGTCACCATCGTATAATCCTTATAAAATAAAATTATAATCATTAAAACCAAGATCAATAAACTGGCAAGCTTAACACTTAACTTGTATATTGGATTAACGGTGATGGTGAGTTGATTTGAATCCCGGCCGGGTCTAACAAGGATGCTTTTTCCTATATAGTTTCATCTCTTTCTTGCAACAAATAAAGGTACATGTCCTCTATAAACTAATACTCCACTAATGTATCTATATGTTGATAACCGAACAAGCTCAGTTATGAGCGCTTGTGGCTATTCAAGGGGTTTGTGCCCACACCTCTCGTGGACCCATCTAATGCTGTGGGCGACAATGTGTCAGCCCCCGTTTTCACCGGTGTCGATGTTAGGGGTTCGCGCACCAGACTTGGGGCGCGGCACAACAAGTCGTTATGAAGGGGTTGTACTAAGAAGGTACTCAGGATGTTGTCACACAAGTATTTATTCAGGACTCTGATTCCACTCCTTGGTTGGTTCGGTTACAAAAGTGTATATAAAAAGAAACCCCATCTTCATTCCCGCAAGTTACAACTTCGCAGTCACTCCAAACTGCTCTCAACGGGCCTAGAACCGAAGAGCCAACGGCTCGTGAACAATCAGCCCTCATGGGCGTGAATCCTAAACCAGAGTGTCCGCTGGACAAGCCACTCAACCCGACGCGCCACGGCGCGACGAGGCCGCGCACAGCAAACCGCGCACGGCAAGAAGGGGGAGGGGTAACGGGCAAACCGCGCAGCGCGCGGTCCCAAAAATAATAAGTGACGAGAACTCGGCACAGGTTGCGATGTACTCAGAGACCAAATTTGGGGTCAAACCCTGTAGAAGGTTGAAAACAACTGAAATATCAATCGAATTCTTTGTCTGGCACACAGGAGGTTTGTACTACAATGTATTTAAATATTTTATATTTATCATGAATAGTATAGGCAGCCTTTACCTGAATTGCTGTGATCCCAACCATCGAATGTAGAATATTGTTGAATATATCTTTATCAGTGGTAGTAACTATGTGCAGCAGATCAATTCCCTTTTCTTTCAGAATATTGTGGCTTTTTTGGATGGATTCAAAAATAATTGGGATCTGTATGATTTTAGAGCCCATTCCCTGCCATTGGCTTCCCATACCAGAGAAAATAAACCACAGTGGCCTTTTCAGGCCATCATAATGCTGAAATAAAATTGTCAAAAATTATTTAACACAAGCCTGATAAAATATGTGAATAGGCTACACCTTGAAACCTATTTTATTAATTTGAGCTAATACCACTGTAGTAGTTTATATTAATTTTTGTCTAATTATTTCCCAGAGTCACCACTTAAGTACTATCAAATGGACTTGATGGTTTTAATTTACATACTTACTCCAAACAATAAATATCTTGCTTCATAAAGTCCCTTCACCTTCAACTTAAAGCACTGGAAAATATCCAGCATCATTAATTAAGTAGTGGGAACTACATCAAGAAAATACTAAATAATTAATGTTACAGAAATTATATATTCATTTTTAATAAGGTTCAATATCGTTGATTAAGTCAAACTAAAATATATGACTTGACTGTATGAGGTCCTATTAAGGTGTGGCAGAAGGGAGCGCGAGTAATTTTACAGTTTTAATAGCATTACATTTCTTGGCCAAAATAAGATCTGTTGACTAAACTCTTTGTTGCTACTGGAGAAATATTTGATTTATTTTGGCCAAAAAATTTCAATTCTACAAAAACTGGAAAAAATACTTGCACTCCCTTCGGCCGAACCTTAAGAGGCTATCTTGTTCCTCTCAAACCATATTTTTGAGGGAACTGATTAGCGTCAGTACATTTTTGGATCTTGTCTGGCAGTTATCTATACTAGTGTAGTAAAAAATTATGTTATTCATTATTACACTCTCTCAAAACCTCGGAGATCAAGAATTGTGATCATCAAAAATTTGAACTCGAGGTTTTGATAAATATCCACGTCCCTAAAACTAAAAAAGTGTTTTTTGCAATGCCAAAAATACATTTACCAATGAGAATAAAACCTTGTATCTGCGGTTTTCATAAGGCCCCCCTGAAGGTTTTGGGAATTAGATATCTAACTCTAAATTAAAGGATAGTTTACTGAAGGCCAAATAGAGAAATAATCGATTTTATCAAAATATGCCTTAAGGATTTTTATTAAATTTTATATCTAGATACTGTTTATAAACTATAAACAAAATGGAAATACTCATTTTCTCATGAAAATGATTTTGAGGTTACTTATATGATGGAGATTTTCCACTTTTCAACATTTCTTCACAACTATTTGAGATATGAAATAACTTATCATTATAAAATTGTAGTATTATTAAAGCTAAAAATCTTTGGTTTGAAATATATGTAACCGTTACAACTGTTTCATATCTCAAACTGATGTAACACTTACATATTTCAAATCATTCTAGAAATATGTAGTTCAATAGCATATCTTTCTTTGTTTTTTGTGTTCTTTCAATGTGTCTCTTCAAATTATAAATGAATATAACCGAAAATTTAAAACAATGTGTGAAGTGTAACAGTGCAATGATTTAAGAAACAAAGAATTGAAGAGGGAAGTGTGTGCGTTCCTATACAGGCCTAACCTAACTATCCTTTCAGGTGGGTTTCCTTCAGTATCACTTACAGTACTTTACATCACTGTACAGTGTTTCAAACTGTCTAATTATACATCATCAAGCCATTAGACACTAATTAATTATATTATCATAGAGTAAATAAGTAACAGTGTATATTATTTCATTGATGATCTTTGATGTAGTGTTTCTACATCAATGTATAGACATATTATTTCGTTTCCAAAATCTTAAGAGTTTTTAAAAAACGTGTTTTTTAATATAAAAGCTGGAGAAAGTATTGCAGTGCACCCTGCTGATCTCTTCTCGTTAAATCCTCTCTTCTTCCACCTTTCTCCTCAATCATGTTTCCAGGATATTTTACACTTTGTAATTTTCCCAGCTCTCCTCCATCCAATCTTACAGCTTTACTAGCCCTTACCCTCTTCCTTGTCGTTACCATCACTTCACACTTTATAGCTTTACTAGCCCTTACCCTCTTCCTTGTCATTACCATCACTTAACACTTTATAGCTTTACTAGCCCTTACCCTCTTCCTTGTCACTGCCATCACTTCACACTTTATAGCTTTACTAGCCCTTACCCTCTTTCTTGTCATTACCATCATATAACACTTTATAGCTTTACTAGCCCTTACCATCTTCCTTGTCATTAGCATCACTTCACACTTTATAGCTTTACTAGCCCTTACCCTCTTCCTTGTTATTACCATAACTTCACACTTTATAGCTTTACTAGCCCTTTACCCTCTTCCTTGTCACTGCCATCACTTCACACTTTATAGCTTTACTAGCCCTTACCCTCTTCCTTGTCATTACCATCACTTCACAGTCAACTCTGGTTTTAGTGAGCTCAGTTTTAGTGAACAGAAAAATTGAAACTTTCGATAAGAGATGTAATTGTAACATCATAATTCTTTAAAAACATAACTTTTTAGTTGTTTAAACTTAGAGACACTGATTCTCTACTTGAGTTCAGCACAAAGCTTGACCAAAAGTACAGAATGTGGAAAATGAATGCAAAGGGAAGGGGGGAGGACTGAGCTTAAAGAGTCACTGCAATAAATGACCTGGCTTAAGTTTGAATACCTTTGTCTGCGGCAAGTAAAGGAAGACGATCTTCTCAGTTGTATTAATACAACAGGAGTTACAGGACAGCGAATGATAGTTTGTGGCCATTTAGTAATTGTTTTCACTAATCCCTTTCTTCGAGAGGGTGTATTAAACTCAGAAAATTAGAATTTTCTACTTAGTTTAGTTTTTTGACTGCATTGATTGTGTAAGAAAGTGTGGAAAAAACACAAACTCTAAAGAAGGATCTGGAATTTTTAAACTAAAACAGTATACAGCAAACAACAGCATACAACCGAATGTTTAAAGGTCAATCAATAGATTTCAATAAAGAGCGATTGTATTTGAACTCTTATTTTGTTTGCCACTAACCCACTACTTAGAGATTAAAAAAAAAACAGTTTTAGTGAACTTAGGACTTTGTGAAAAACATATCTGAGGTTCATTATAACCAGAGTTGATTGTGTGTACATGTGTGCATGTGTGTGTATATATATAAACTTGTTGAGCATCAGAGACAATAAAAAATTAAATCATTAAGTATACCATATTTAAAGTATAGCTGAATATATCATACCTTAATGTCTCGATAAGTGTCATGGCTTCCAATAAGTGTATAACCTCTATAACTAAAGTTTATAATATCTGAAGAGTAAAGATCGTGGAGAAGTCGAACACATTCAACATCCACAGGATGAGACTCCAACTGAAAATAATACAAGAGTTTAAATGATTAAATTAACTATACTTATGTGTATAAAAAAATGATAGCTAAGTTAATACTATTAAGTATTAATCAATACCCAAACCACTTTAACGGCCATTCACTGTATCAATCTTATAGAAAAGTTATTTTACATACAAAACAAGACGATACAAAGTAACAATTCTAATAACATGAGGTCCAGTTTCATGGTCAGACTTGGTGTGAAGCTATTTCGAATAAAAGACAACAACATCTACCTACACAAGAATATGATGGTTCAGTTTCCTATGTGAGACTAGACCTTCCCATTCAAGTTTAGGTACTGGTAGATGTCATCTTATGTTTGGTTTAAAGCCAAACTTGAGCTGCACTAAGTCTGACTGTGAATCAGGTCCTATAGAATATGGTGCTACTGGTGAGGTTGGACAAGAAATTGAAATTGAGAAGTTGTGCACATTCTCTCTCTCCACGCACAATAAGGTTACTAGACAATAAAAATGTACTCTAAAATTTTAACAAGTGTATAGTTAATAGCTAAAACTATTGATTAAATGATTTCAAATCATTATAGTTCACAAGCTACAAGAAGTCAAACTTGTTAGTTTATACTTTTTGCATACTATTGTTAAGAGGCATTGTATAGGGTTGAAATATAGTATAATTAGTCATACATTTGAGGCATATACAATAAAATACTTTAACTATTTAAATAAATAAATTATATTGCTGGCCAACAGTCACAAGAACTATAACAAGCCAGCAATAAAAAGTACAAGTTACTAAAAGATAAGAAAAAATAAACTACAATAATAAAGTATGAAGGATGCTAGAATACATGGTACTGAGAGTGATTTGTGAGAAGAGCAAGATACCAGAAGACTGGAAAAAGAAAGTTATAATGTCTATTTTCAAGAAAGGAGACGGGAAGAAGTGTACCAATTATAGGGGTATAACCCTGATGTACCACTGTACAAAAATATATAAGAAGATACTGGAAAAGTGAATAAGAAATAGAATGAAAGGAAGATGGAAAGAGGAACCGCACGGATTTAGGGAACAGAAGTCTAGAATAGACTTGATCTTTGCCATACGACATCTGATGGAAAGAAGGTAAGAATTTGGGAAAGACTTGGCAATAATATTTGTGGATGGAGATAAGGCATATGATAGAGTGGCTGGAAATAACGTTTGGGAATCAATGGAGGAGGCCGCTGTGGAAAGAGGAGTTATATTGAGAGTGAAACGGTTGTATGAGGATAACAGGAGTTGTGTTAAGATAGAGAGTGGGAGGATAGAGTGGTTCCAAATAAAAAAATTGAGTGAAATAGGGGAGTATCTCATCACCACTACTATTTGTAATGGTAATGGAAATGGTCATGAACAAAGTGGAGGAAAAATTAGAGAGAAAAGAATGAAAAAAGGGAGGAAAGAATAAAAGCCATGTTTGCTGTTGACTTGATGGTATTAGGAGGGAATGAAGAGGAAATACAGAAACAGTTAGAGGAATGGAATGAGGAAGTGAAAGAGTGTGAAGTGAAATATAGCATGGTGAAGTGTGAGCTGATGGTAATGATAAGGAAGAGGATTGGGTCAGAGTAGAGCTGAGAAAAGTACAGAAAGTAAAATATCTTGGAAGAGTGGCTGAGGCGAAAGGTGGAAGTAAAGAGGATCTAGAAGAGGACAGCAGAGAAAGTTGTTTTATAGGTGTGTAAGAGACCTGATATTGACAGGAGAAGTGTCCTTGAAGTGTAAGGTAGTGTTGTACGGAATGTCCTTAGTACTATTGTCACACATGCAGCAGAAACATGGGTATTGAAAGCAAGAGAAATTAGGAAAGTGGAAGCTATGGTAAAAGTTGGTGAAGAGCGTGTTAGCTGTCACGAGGAGGAACAAGATTAGGAATGAATTTATCCGGTGAATAATGGGGGTACAGAGAGTACATGATATAGTGGAGGAAGCAAGAATTAGATGGTATTGGCATGTAATGAGGATGGAAAAAGAAAGGATGCCAAAGAAAAGTATGGAAAAGAAGTATGTAGAAAAAGTCTGCAAGGAATGCCAGGAGAGAGACGGAAGGAGCAGATAACATAAAGTATGAAAGTGAGAGGATAAGAATAAAAGCAATTAAAGGTGGAGCAATAGAGAAATATGGGGTAATTTTACTAAAGTGACCTGGCCACAGGCTGGACAAAGTCGATGATGATGATTAATAAAGAGTAGGAGTGGAAATCAATAAGTATTGATATAATTTTTTTAAATAAAAAAACAGTAAGCTGAATAATTCATATTTAAATATTAGTGGAAGAGTAAATTAATGATAGGGGAGTTCTTTAAATAGCTCTCTTGAGTTTGGCTCTTATTTTGTGCTAAAAGTCGAATTCAACAAACGTAACATTTGCACTATGGATACAACAGCTCAGGAATTAGGAATGAGGAGCTAGCCGAATAATTGCTGAATGTTATTTTTAATAGTCATGAAAACTATGCATGTAATCACTATTTTATGTTGATTTTTCCCCCCCCAGTTTGGTTTGTTTTGAGTTATTATGATATAAAAGAGTTAGCCTACATGAGTCCTAGTAAATAAGATATCTATGAAAGCGACCAGGCATGTTTCGTAGCATGTATTGGTAAAGAAATATTTTTTAAGTTAACTATACCTTTTACTCGTACTTCATTGGAACTATATCCCTCTTTTCGGTCCAGTACAAATTAGATATGGATGTCTCAATAAAAGAACAAAGTACTTAATCTTTGAAGTTATCTAAGTTTATCAACCCTACATATACATGGATGAAGAATTTAAGTTGAGGGACCAATATAGTTCAAAAACAAAGAATTTTAGAAAAAAATTGCATTGTATAAAATACTTTTTGTTTTTAAGGGGAAAGAGAAGAGCACTAGCAAGTTTTGATTTGGTGGACTCTTCAAGATTATTTCAAGGCCAACTTTGTATTTTAAATGAAAACCTATAATTACTTTAACAGAATTTTACTCTACACTAAAAACAAACAACTTTGGATGTAACTTTTTTAATGACATTAACTTTGCCATATATATAAACTTGTATTTTCAATAACAATTTTTATTCAAGAATGTTTTATTACTTAAAAAGTGTATTGTAAGAATTTTAATTCTGTCAATATATATTTTATTTAACTTGAATTTATTCTTAAGTGATTATTTATTTAAAACTTATTATTTTCAACGGACATTGCATTGCATCGAAGGAAACACCTAATAATGATGCCAATACATTTATCTGATCAAGAAATATTTTTTTTACTTGAGTATTTGCCCGGATATTCCTTAACCGCTTTAAAATTATTATTATTATTAGCACCGCGTCTTACTACCCGTTAGGGTATACGCACTTACGCTAATGTGTAATGGTAGGGTGATTGTGAGATGAAATGGAGGACCTACAGTTTAACGTGGAATCCGAACCACGGTGGAGGCCTGGCATTCCTCACAT
This sequence comes from Timema douglasi, assembly GCA_901482245.1. Classification (NCBI taxonomy): domain Eukaryota; kingdom Metazoa; phylum Arthropoda; class Insecta; order Phasmatodea; family Timematidae; genus Timema; species Timema douglasi. The sequence continues at coordinate 37,358 of CABEEJ010005562.1, read as the reverse complement.
TCACAAGATGTCTTGTCAGAGGTGAAGGAAGGGTTTGGTAATCAGATAAATCTGTGCCGGGACCGAGGATTGAACCCCGGCCGCCAGCATAGAAGTTTGACACCTTACCCCTAGACCACCAGGTCACCACCGCTTTAAAAAACATCCTGATCAGTTGTCATTTTATTGTAGCCTTCTAAGAGACTCATAATGGCCGCACTATACAAGGAGGAAATAAATTGACTCCAGCAGTGGGGGAGAGGAGAGACGCAGGAAGAAGTGAGGCTGGGCATTGTTGGAAATAAAAGAGATGCGGACGAAAAGATAGTAAAAAGATTTTTTCGTGAAGAAAGTCTTGTGATAATGGCAGGGTTGTATTAGTGCTGATTACACCACAATTATGTCAGTAAAAGATTGTACAATGTCTGGGGACAACTTTTAACAACTTCCAGAACAAGACCAGGACGTATAAGTGAGACTGTCTGATCCACTAACACCTAACATCCTCAACGCCAAAGACTACATGCAAGACGTTATCAACATAAGGTGATATCAACCCAAACTTTAATTGTAATTCATCCTTTGTTTGGTATTACAATTTCGACCAGACTTCATTCAACGTTTAACATTCATTGCTCCAAGTTCAAAGGTTAATATTAATTTTAGTTTAATTCACTGACATAAGAATTTCTCTAGTAGATGTATTTTTTCTGTTTCTACATTGACTCTAGAAAGAAATTTTTTTTTTGACAAAAGTAATGACTTCGACAAATGCAAAGACCTTATTTAGTATTAATTGTTTTAGTGTCCTAAGACCAACCTCATTAAGGAAATTGCCTATTAGGGTATACAGTATCTATATTTAAGGCTTTTCAATTGTTTATTAAATAGCTGCTCGTTCAATAAGTCCACTTAAACAGTAAAGGTATATTTTTTCCAACATGACCCAGAGGTCCTGAGAGAGTCTCGTACTCAATTTTTGTTGTTGTAATATTATGTTGTTGTTTTTAAATTTTACCCTGAGATAATTAGTAAAAAGTAAATGTTGTTTGTGAACCCAAATATTGTAATCACAATTTTTTTTGTCTAAGCAAGTCCACAATTCATTTATCACCTAGCTTATGTTTTTTTTGTTGATGTCACTGGACTTAAAGTTAATAAACAGATACATGCTTCATGTGTGTATATATATATATATATATAATTCATATAATTATATATATATTCCATATAATTCTCCCAATTTCCTATTAAAATACACCACCTCATTATCGTTAAAGTTGTATAGATGATTAGAAATAATAAAAAATATCAACAGTGGTGCCAACAACGTGGGCACCACTGTTGATATTGGAAATTGGGAGAATTATATGGAATATATATATAATTATATGAATTATATATATATTCCATATAATTCTCCCAATTTCCTATTAAAATACACCCCCTCATTATCGTTAAAGTTGTATAGATGATTAGAAATAATAAAAAATATCAACAGTGGTGCCAACAACGTGGGGCCTGCTTTCATGATGGAAGAAATGTATCTTACTAGTAAAGGTTTCACAAAGACAATTTACTGTTATTAAATTGTGGTTAGTTCACGAGTTATGAAACCTGCAGGTTATTTCCTTGGAAGTAAAAGTAGAGATAAGGATTCCTCAGTAAGTCAGACTGCGGATACGATTAAGATGGAGTCACAGGAGATCGTGTTAAGTATAGAGGAGGAGGTAACTGTGATTCCTCAGTTGTTAGAGGAGTTTGGGGACGAGGTTAGGACACCTGGCCTACCAACCACCTCTATCCCTCCACTTGACCTACCTCACGCTTTTGTTTCTCCTCCCAGCATATAAACCACTGCTGTCCAGGTTCCTACAACACTCTCTCCTGATATTCTAGCGGTGATCCAACAGCTGTAAGGACAGCTGGTAGCTAGTCAGGAACAGATGAGGGCGGGACAAGAGGAATTAAAAGCCAGCTTAGAGGGCCAACTAAGGGACAGCCGTGAGCAAACTAAGGAGGACCTTCAAACCTATTTAGGGACGCTGACAAGCTCCTTGAGAAACGAGTTTTCTAACTAATTAGTCCGTACTAGGGAGGACTTGGAAGTGAGGATTGCTGTCTCAGAAGAGCGGGTTTCCCTTGAACTAGCCGAGGTCCAGCAGAAAGCTCAAACTATTCTTACGAAGGTACATAAGGAACTGGAGTCGAACTGTAAGGTGGTGGACGGGTGATTAGAACGCCAAACCACACTTTTAGAGGAGGGGTTGCAATTACTGAACCTAGAAGTGCACATGGAAAGACATACTCAATTAGGGACTACCACCGCCATACATTCAGCAATTTCCAAACTGGATGAGAAGAGTAGGGACCACGTTCGAGCCCAGGAGAGACTCGAAAGCAACATAAGTGACGCAACGCAGACAAGAGCGGACCGACAGGGGCAAGTACTTAGCATCGCCGAGAGATCCGGGATGGGGTACAACATTGACCATGACAATTTCATGTCACCCTTGCTAACTTTATTAGGAGAGTGCTCATTGGAGAACCAACTTCCCCGGTTCAGCCGTCGGAATCAACAAAATCCGGTAGCGCACATTACAGCCCTAGAAGAGTTGTTTGAAGGACATCGCCTCTCCGACAAAGATAAGGTGAAACTTGCAGGCAACTCTCTAATAGGTGATGCCGTACCCTGGTGGTTGGTTAGTAAGGAGGTAGTTACAGGATGGACGGATTTCCGGCCGAAGTTCTTGGGAATGTTTTGGTCAGCCGAGACACAGGGACAATTGCATGCTTAACTTCATGACTCCTGATACATCGAGCAAGGAGGGACCCTAGAGGGCTACTTGGCGGACATCTACGCTAATAGCCGCCACTTTGAGTCACAAATCACAGACACCGAAATAATGCACATGGTGACCCACCAGTTGCCTTTCAAATTCAGAGTTGCTCATCGGGACTGCATATGAGTCACTAGAGGAGTTTAGAGCGGGTCTTCAGAGACTTGATGCGCTAGAAAAAGAACGGAAGCATGGCCATGGTATGTCCTCCAAGTTTTCTCCCACTAAACCCAGTAGTGGAGGATTTAGGAGGGATGAGCCACCTCACGGTCCACAGGAAAGATTCCGCCAAGGAGGTCTATGGCAGAAAGACAGGTCCCTAGAGTTTACCAGGGTGGTAATGTAGGTTGGTGCAACTCGTCCCAACGTCGCCCGGACAGAGGACCTAATGACAGGGGGTGCCTCAACCCTGGAGCGAGGGAGTGGAGGCCACCTCGAGATAACAAACCAAATGATCATAAGGAACCACCCTTACTCCAGTGAGAGGGACCAAAGATATAATAATGAACCCCAACAGTCCTCCCAACTATATATATATATATATATTATAATTATATATAATATAATATAATATTATGTAGTCTGGTCAAACTACTTTCTTAAACAGAGAATTTGTGAATAGATTTTGTTTTTCAAAAATTATGCTAATAGTGTTAGGGGTCAGGAAGGTTATATTCATAGGAAGTTTACTTGCAATTGTGGGGAGGGAGCGTGGAAAACCAATTTGGTAAACCAACCTCAGTACTCCCAACCGAGATTCGAACCTCGATCTTCCCATCATCGGTAGTCTAGTCTACTGTGAGAGTAGTGCGTTAGACCATTAGGCTACCAAAGCGGGTGTTAGACATATTAAAATATGTTTAAACGTATAAAGTTATATTTGATTATCGAATATAATTAATAAAAAATAAGTTAAAATAGTTTGAAATTATTGGTAGTTACAAGTTCAGTGGTGTAACTATAGGGTGGTGGCAAAATGCCGCAGGCCCACGCAGGTCCACCCGCCCAAAATTAATTTGGTAAGAGATGAAAGCGTTCGTTGTCTTTTAAGTAATTTTTGTTTCGTAAAGATCTAATTATTCATTCAAAAATTACTCAATAATCACTTTATTTTGCATAATTTATGCTGTACATAAAATGTGTGTACATATTTTTCTGTAAAATCAATAAAAACAGCTGAAAGGTCATTTTCGAGACTTTACTAAAATTTATTTAAGGAGCGCTTGAATCAAGAAAGGCCGCAGCAATTAGCTATGTGGTCTGTGCGTAGCTTGTCCTTGGAGGAAATGTAGACAATTTCACAGAAATCAGTGTTTGTTTAGCCTCTTTAAGTGTTAATATTGATAAATGATTATAGAATTGCTTATAATAATTATTAATATTGTTTTATTTAATCCAGATTAAGTTTTTTTATATTATAATGCAACTTTTCAGCAACAATTTTAACAACTTTTATGGCTGTATAGTAATGCAGTTAGGGTGATTTATCCTCAATGGGATTACACTATTATCTCTCCATGCAAATGAAGGTGCACTTCCTTTAAATTCAACTTACCTACTCTATATTATTACGTTTTATAAAGAATTCAAATAATAAATATCAATATAATAATCTACAATTACACATAAGATCTGGGGATCCACCATGGGTCCATTGCGGCAGAGTTACAAGCTAATGTTGGTCAAGCTAGTTTTACAATAGGAATGTTTCGTGTGCATCTCTAAGTTTATATTAAAATATAATAATATTATGTAATATGATGTCATTCAAGAATGAAAAATTAAAAACACAGTTTCTTATTAATATTTTATACATATATCTGTTCCCCCCCCTCCCCTTACTTTAAGGGCTCTAACAATTTTCAAGGGGGGTCCAGACCTTTGACTCCCATTTTTTTATGTTCAAGAAAGAAAGGTTTAAAAAATAAAAAACTTTTGTCAAATTATAAGATGATGTTGATAATTGATGATGATTGATTGATGATTGATTGATATGATATGATGATGATTCTTATCATTATCATTATCAATATCATAACCATCACCACCACCATCACCATCATTTTATTATCATTATCATGATCACTATCATCATTATTATTATTTTGATATTTTCCATCAAAATTGGTTACATTACTGATGTATGAATCTTTTAAAGAAGATTAAACAACCATTGTGACTCTCAGACACTGTCCTAAGTCCTCATAACTTGGGTCCGCCGAGGAAATGATCTACATTCTACGGTAGTTTTATATCCAGTGTTACTCATTGAGGGTGGACTGGGAAGGGGGGAGGGTTGATAGGGTGGGGTATTATCACCGATTTATCCTCTCCCCCTCCCCCCATCGAACTGTGCTTTCTTGCATTTTGTTAAACTTCCCTCTATATACTCGAGTTTGAAGATGAAAGATGGTTTGCATCAAACTTCAAATAGATTCTACCTTGCCCGAACACTAATAAAGTTTCGCCAACACTCTTAGTAGTCATCACAATAATATTTTTTTTCATGGCAACTTACTACCCGTTTGAGTTATACACATACATTAATTACCCTAATGAACTAAGAAAGAGGAAGGTGACATTTTAGATTGAATGTACCCACATTTGTGTAGATTGAAAGTGGGGAACCATTTTAGGGGAAAATACCATTGTTACACCCGACTGGGATTTGAACTTCAATTTTACCACCACCAGTCTAATAGTGTGTGTTACCCGCCATGTTCAAATGACATGCTGAAGACGGGGAGATCACGGTTTGATTCCAGTTCAGGTGGTTTTCTCTAAAGAGTTTTCCGCTCTCATGCCACAAAAATACGGATGCAGCTCCTCTTAATTTAACTTTCTTGACGCCTAACACATTAGAGTAATTAGTACATAAGCGTATAGCCCAAACAGGTAGGGTAGTAAGACGCAGTGCTAAAAATATATAAATAAAAATTGCGTGTTTGGAACTGTTTTAAGAAGAAGAAAAAAAACTCAGTTCACTCTACTGGGAATTGAAACCCAACTTCATCATTAGTAAACCAGTCTAATACGAGAAAGTCGCTCTAGGATTTCCCTTCCAAGAAACGAACCATGTAGACAACAGATTAGCTCCCCTCCCCTTCACTCTTTCAAACCAAACTTGACCAATATGACAACACCGCTACTCTAGCTCGGTGTTGGTTAAACAGTCCAAATAGTTCAATATATGGACGTTTCTTAGGAGTTGCGCTGATAGCGCTTCTCAAGTATAACAAGGTAGTCCTTCCACTTAACTATATTATCTTCTACTTTTGCTTTTACTTTTAAAAACAGGTTAACCAACCCAAAGGAATAAATAGTCTATGATATATAAAAATATGGATGTAAATACCTTGTCAAGCGTGTCATTCAAGCCCTCTTCTGTCCTACCCGAGATAACGAGAAGTCGTGGAAGATCATCTTCTGGTAAGCCAGAATTTACCTTCTCTTTGCTATGAGAGCGTAGTAAAATGTGACCAAACACACCAGTGAGTCCAACACTATTAACTGCAGCTAGACCTCCAGGCCAGGGTTCAGCCTCGGTTACTACCTTCAAGAGATACCACATTCATATTATATAATTTCCTAATGTCTTGTAATACAATTAGTATTTTATTAAACATTGCTATGAACATTTTCCTGAGCTAAGCTATATGTGACAATTTAAAATTCTTTAAATTACTATTCAATTGTTACATATTTTAAACTTAATAATAGTTTTAAATATGTTATTGAGGCTTTTATCTTAAGAAATGAGACCAAAATAAATAACAAATTTGATTAGTTTCCAAGTGTTGTAAATAGTTATTTTCATAAATGTATATTTTATTTAAGATTAATATAAATAATGTTTTACAAAAATTGATATTAACAGGCTCTACATATTATCTTCTACCACTAAAGAAGTCATAAAAACTATCTACAAACCTTTAATTTACCCTTAACCAATGCTGGTATTTTTTGAGATGGCTTGTTGAAGCTGTAGTTTGGTGGAATTTTCCCTGCCTCCATTGAGATCAAGACTTTAACAACTGACACAAGCGCCGCAGAAGCGCTTGTGTGGCCTAAGTTGGACTTGATGGAGCCGATTAGAAGGGGCAATTGTTTATCACGAAGTAAAACATTAGATATTGCATTTAGCTCCGCGGCATCTCGGGCCTAAAAAAATTGATAATTTATGTCACTAATTAAATAATAAAATATTTGTAATATTATAGATTCCTGTAATTTGTGTAGCTTGTATACAAATTAAAGTAAAGTGCCTTTGAATCGGAAGATGTGTTTATTGATTAGGTACTAGTTTATTAAAATGAATTAAAATAGTAGGCTTTAATATTATTTCTCCTTACATTACTAAAAGGACTGACTTACCCTGAACAATATACCATATGCATGGTTTATGGATTAGAGTAGTCTCAAGTTCAGAGAATATAAATATATAGGTACTGTTACTACCTTACTTACTTAGTCTATGGAATTAAGAACTCAAAAGTTAATGCCACCTTTACAAAAGTATGCCACCTGACCTTCTCTTGAGCTTTTATCTATATTTATTACCACATTTTTGTAATATTCTGTGTTATTTTTTACTCAAACTCCAAGATGGATTCAATAATGGTCTTATAAATATTAAAATTATCTTTATGTGTATGATGGTACTGCCTCACCTTAATTCCACTACCATCAGCTTCAAGATAAGAGACTGTGGACGGGTCTATTCCACACTGTTGGTAAAAATTACTCAGAATGTTTGTCATGGGGTATTCTAGTGGGACGATGTACCCCGCCTTCCTGTCGCCGTAGCACTCGGCATGAGAGTGGACAATAGAGGCGTAGATCCGCTTTGCATTCTTCGCCTTTTGTAGAAAAAATACCACTAATGCTTCACTTCGAACAAACCCATTGGCTGGAAATTTTAAAACTATTTAAAGAAACAGTGTATTACATTATTTCCTTATAACATATTTTGGGCTATAAAAATTAAGATGTAAGAGAATAAATTATATTTTGTACAATAATTTTTATCCAATCATTTAATAGATACTAATCCCAGTTTAGTTAAAGTTGTTGATAGAACAAGGTGTAAGGACTAAACTTACTCTAGCACATCTCTTTACAACCTCCCACTGCTATCTCTTTCCCAAACAAAGCTACACCCCAGCTTTACTTGAATTTTTTTTATATAAAACCAATAGTTTCCAAAATGTTAGGTTATTGAAGGGCAAAAGAAATAAAATACAAAATTAATTATCTTTAAATCTGTTTTAAAGATGTTGAATAAATTTTGTATCTAGGCATTTTTGTACCTTACAAAAAAAATGGCCACTCTATTTATCCGATGAATATAGCCTTAAGGTTGGTTTACACAAGCAGGAATTTCCAATTTCATTACTATCTCCGCAACCATTTATGATACGAAATAGCTTTTTGGTGTAAATAATTCAAATCTCTTATTTGAAACGTTTTTTATAGAGCCATTAGTTTCCTTTGGGCAGAGAGTGTTGATATGAGCTGGAGGTGGGGAGCAGTTATAGGGTAGGGTAGGGTAAATACATGATTTGACTGACGACTATTATCTGTGTTGGAAGAAAAATACAGCATGTCCCTCCCTGACAGATTTTGGGCTGATTGCTGACACGCCAAGGTTGACCTGACTTTTCTTCAAGGGGATCTCAGCAAACAGCAATACACCCATAATTTCGTGTGTGTGTGTTCCCTCACACTTCACGATATCAGTAGACTTAATACAATGTACCTGTTTATAGCAGTACCTTCAGAAGAGTCTTTGGAAGAGATCCTCGAGTTTGTTAAACAGACGGCCCTGCGCAAGGGGATAATTAGTGGAGCATAGCGAAACCGATATCAGAACACCCGCTAAACAAGCAATATAACCATAACCCAAACAGAGAGTTAATACTGCTGAAGATGTGTACTCCAGTGGACAGCTGTTAATTAGATACCGGCAGAATAGTTTCTCAGTTCCTACTCTACCTAGAACCATTAGGACTCTGTCAGACTTATAGAAGAACTTATACACGGGGGTTAAGAACCTAAATAATTATAAACGACTTACCCTAAAGGGGCCTCATTTAGTTCCTTACCGTGTGTATTAATATTTATGTAAATACAGTACATGAATCACTGACAAACAACCCGTTAAAAGTAGCTTGCAATATGATCTGTGAACGTTGACATCTTACAGAAGGTAAAATAGAAAAGACTTACTTTATGTGAGATATTAGGTCTGATGGATCTTGATGAAGAGTGATCTTCCTTCTCCTCACAAAGATTGAGGACTTTAACTCTAAAGACTCCAGTTGAATGTATGACAGCACACTCGAAATAATACTCACTATTTTAAATCATTTGACTTTAATGATAGGTGTTAGAATTAGAACCACTGAAGTTAGATTTACACGCAAAGCAAGAGTTATCAAGAGAGACATAATAGTAGGAGGAACAGATCAGAAAACCTGGAATAGAACTGAATATTTTAACTCTGACGTTGAGGAGACTGGAAGATCATATTTCTTAACAGCAGAAAAAATGAGCTGATTAGCACGATCTTCCATCACTACATAAGTAGCAAGATTTTCTAGACCTAAAGGATGAAGAATCGTTTTAACACAATTACTATAAGATAACAGATGTCAAGGATTTTCAGGCAACTCAGGAGATACCCGAAGAGTTACATGAGGCTCCAAAAAAGAAACATAAATATGATTCTAAACTTAAATCTACAGAAAATCTGATACAATTCCTCATATCTATAAAATTATATTTTGAATCTCCAATGATATTTATATAATGGATCGAGAAGTTTTTGATAACTTAAAGGTTTTTTTTAAGTGATAACAATTTCATAAAACATTTTATTAATTTTACTAGTCTCACTAATGCTAATAATAATAATTTTATTTTTTGATTTATTCAAGTACAAAATTGAAATCATTCTATATAATCACATAAACTTAATTTTAAACTAAATTCCAACATTTTCAATACAAGTCATAAGCTTTTTATCAAAATCCCATTAAATTATATCACTTTCATAACTGTGTGTATACATTTATGTTCTGTTTTAAACACTTACCTCAATTTATTTAAGACATCTTAATTTGGATTACTCTGGGTTTTAAAATTACCATACATAATTATAATTTCTATTATAATTTCATCAAATGTAGTAACATTGTAATTTTTTTTTTAAGTTGAAATATCAAAGTCTTATATCTCATATTAAATTTCGCTCATTACTTTTAACTTTAGAATTTTTTCTAAAGTGCTCCCTACATAAGCTACAAGATTCAGATCTGAGAGTTGTTCTTTATTTAAGCTGCTCTTTCCTCTTGTTAACGCCTCAAGTAAGATCTTACAGGTGATATCAAGAATGTCTGCCTCCGTTTCTCGGACCGTATTTACTTGGCTCAGTTCAAGAAATGTCCATAGTTTTACAATATCATATTGAATGTAAGGTAATAAAGTAATATGAAATGTTGACGGAGCTAATTTGACAATCAGAAGTTTTACAGAAGTCATCTTGGAGATGGATATTTAAAACAGTCACAAGTTTTACAGAGGTCATCTTGGAGATGGATATTAAAACAGTCACAAGTTTTACAGAGGTCATCTTGGAGATGAATATTAAAATATTAACTAGTATTTGGTTTATGAGATGTGGGCCTACAATTAAACTGTCGTAAAAGTAAAAGGCTATATTATTAAGTTTTTTTAATGCATATGTAAGTCCACCGTGTTATGGGGATCCACCAAATCCAAATAGGGGGGGTTAGGGCAACTGGCCCCCTCTTCCTGTACCATTGATGGTGCAATTAATTCAAGTGAGTCTCGGGCAGGTAAAGCTTAATAAAAGTATACCTGCTTTTAGAATGGGAATAAGACGGAACATATTTATTAACAAGACAGTGCATTGGAGCAATGGGATAGTTCCATGTCCCATGTGAACTACTAGACCAGTTGAAACATATTTTACACGAATGATACATAACATTATAGATATAACACAACTATACATTGCTATACGATACTTTGCATAAAGTTGTACATACATTTCTGTATACTCAATTTATGAACAAAATATTTATGTTTTTTATTCAAAAGTTTTCAATTATATCCAGCTGAATAGCAATTATAGTGTCTTGAAAGCCTAAACCATTTATATGTGAAAACAAAGCCGATCAATAACATACCATCGTCGTCAAATGATCTGTTGTATCCATCATCCGAGAGTATTCCCAATCCTTTATAGTGGAAGGACATTTCTGGGTGCATTGCGAATGCTGCAGTTCCAACCAACGCAGTCTCACAGTATCCTTTCTCGATAGCATCATACGCTATAGAAAGTCCTTCAATGCCGCAAGTATCTCCAGAGTGGAACGAATAACTAGGTCCTACAAATAGTTAATACAATTTTGACAGAGATGGAGTAAACTATATTTCATTTATTAGATAATTGTTAGAAAGTAAGTTTATCAGTTATTTACTAAGGCTTTATATTATGATTAGAAAATGTTACTTAATAAATTGATTTAAATGTATTCATTGGTTCATTTTCTTTCATGAACATGGTTATCGTACATATTATTTTATTTTATAAAAGGGGATGAAAGCTATTTATAACATTCAATACCGTTTTTTAGTAAGACTGTCAAGTTTGTATGAAAATAAAACTTATAATTGTTAGAGATTGACTTAATATTACATTATATTATGTATTTATATTACTTAATAAATTGCATTAACTTCTTTTAAAAAATTTGAATTGAAGAAATATACATCATTAATATTGTATGGTACTTTTCAAAAGTGTTTTAAAACGAATGAATAGTGATATAGTTGTGCATAAACACCAGACCGGTTTCTTATTACACTTTTACTTGAAAATATACAGTAAAAATAAAGCTATATTAAGAGTTAACCTCCCTTAAAACTAGATAGAATAAGGGCCTCCAAGATACAATAGATTTAGACTAAATAATCAAGAAAACGTGTGATTAAGAATTAAATTGATAAAAAAAAAAGTATTCCCTTCATATCTTTTAAAATACCTAATGACAATTATAGCTTTACTAATAGATATTGATCTATAGGGTTTGAATTCAAAATATTTATACATTGTTGAATGTAGGGATGTTTTATAACTAAAGATTGAGGTGTAAAGTTAACAAATCAACCTATGTTTTCCCCCAATCAAAAACTATAATTTTAATGTACACTTACTCAAATTTCAAAATAGTTTTCTTTTAATATCAACAATTCAAATATATACTAAAAAATTGTTATTGTTAAAGCCTTGGTTTTTTTAATGAAAACTATAGTTCCTGTAAATGAATGTAATCTAGTTTCCTCTGCAGTGTTTTGATATTGTCTACATAACTAGATTATTTAACATAAATAATGATTAATCATATTTAAGAGTCACTAAACAAAACAACCAATTCTCAAACACCCACACTGTGTAGGTTAGTTTATAGTTATCTCTATGCTCAGTAAGATTTAACTGAAGTACATGTAACAATATAATAGATCCCCAATCAGAAAATCTGCCTCTTCTTGATTTTTCTGATTATATGAAAAATAAGGGGAAGCAGAATTCCTCTCGATGAAACCCTTTGTTGCGTTTGTGGATCATGAAACCCAATCTTAATTACAACCAATTCTTTGGTCAAGTTTGAAAGCATTATTTTTTAATGTTGGTTAACAAAAACAACAACACTTAAAGTAATTTTGGATCTATTTATTAACAAAACAGTAATGAGTAGGTTTTAGTCAAACATGTTTGAACTATCATGTTCGACCGACGGAGTAAAAGTGTGATTAGTTAGAACTGTGGTCCCGCCTGTGCAGAAGCCATCTAGCGCCACAGACGGCGGGCCCAGAGTCCAAGAGTGCGTAATGATAGTAGTGTTATACGTGAGACTATTGGTGTTTAGTCCAATTATTGAAGACAGAAGAAAAACTAATTTTAGATAAAAGGTCCCTATTAATAAGACAAAAAAAGAAACTCAGAGAAAGACAGGAGTTAGAACTATGCATGATTGAATTATGGCCACATATGGACAAGTTCATTAACAGAATCAAAAAAATAACATCAACTCATATGTATTAAAGTGATAAAGCAAGAAACAGATAAGCACGATATAGACGCATACCTAAATAGTCTTTCAGGGGAGTTTGGGAAGTTAAGGTGGCTGTTTAGGCCTAAGTCTTTTAGAGGAAATGTGGAAACTGCAATTGATATTGTAGAAACAGATCCTTGCACTGGGGAGAGTGAGAAAATAGTTTGCAAGGGAATCTTTTCAACAAACAGGGAAAAGATCTGTTTTGAATGAAATAAAATATGGCATGTATCTTCGAATTGTGTGTATTAGCTAAATATGTCCAAACTACCAAGGATATCGTGGAGTTCTTTGTAAGTGGTGATGTAGAAAATCATTCAAAACAATGTGTGGTCCAAAGGAAGCTTAAACGTGTAAAGAACCAACAAAACCACGAACCTTAGTCCTTAGTAAAATTTGTGAATTCTGTATTTGTAGACAATGAGAGAGCTGTCGAGTGGTAACATGCATATATAACAATAACAAATGTAATTTTTAGTAGGTAGTAGTAGGGGCCCAAGAGTATGAAAATGAAAGATGTTTCCCAAACTAAGTGTGAGATTTAGGGGCTATCAGGCTGTAGAGTGTAGAAAAAAAAGTCGAATAAATTAGTAAAACAACAGTACTTTAGGTGTGAATTTCCTGATTCAATTCTCCGCAATCATCAATGTATCCAAAGAGAAGATAGAGGTAGGACATAACGTTTAGATCCTAAATGGAATATACAGGATGAGACACTATTATATCCTGAAAATGGAAAATTTTAGAAATAATTACTTCATACAAAAAAAAAATTGTTTTGTTGTACCGCTTAAAGGTTTCAAAGCCAATATTGGTTATTTTAAATGAACAACTATAATGTTTTAACATTTTATTTTACAAAAACAACAACTTATGCCTGAAACTTTTTTATTTAACACCAATCTTTAACTAATTTGTTTAGTAAAACTTTTTATTATATTATGTTATTCTTTATTACATTAAATGTATTATTATTTATAAAATTATTTTAATAAATGTTCAAATGATGTTAATTAACCTTGATGGAACTGAATATGGTACATAAAATCGAGTAACGAAACATGTCAGAAAACTAAGGTTCCAGGTTCCCTATCATACAGTGGAACACTGAAAGGAGTAATGGGAACATAAATATCAGATAAGACTTAGCTAGTTTTTTTTATAAAAAATAGGGTTAAAATATTTTAAGAAAGTTATTTGAATACTGCAACTTTTACAATCCAAGCAACCACCAACTTTTGAATAGATATGTTTTAACTTATTATATTAATGTTTTATTTTCACTTTCGTTAAAAACTTGTTGTAAATTAATTGTTTCTTATGTCATGTTTGTTAGTTTGACCAATTTGACTCATACTATATTAAATATAGTCAAGGTAAATATTATAAATATCAAAGTGTGTTAAAGGAAAAGCAGATAAAATTGAGTATAAACACCTTGTGAAAGTGTTAATCATAATGATATTTATCCTCAGTGTTCAATTTATTAATTACATTTATTTGAACTCGTACCTTTGTAAATTATTAACGACAACATATAAATCTTGGCTTATATTATATTCATTTACTCCTTACGAAAGATTAAATTAGAATATTTACTAAGATGTTAAAAAAAGTTTTGCTAAAAAAACTGCAAAAACAATGGCCTTTTCTCAGGTCCCCTTCTGTCCTACCATAATGGAACTTTGGTAGGTTAATGGGTATCAACTTATGATACTTCTAATCATTCGATATTTTCAATTTTTAATCAATCTTCAGAATATGCCTTTCCCTCACATTGTGCATCTACTCTCTTTTTAAATTACAAGAAACACTTATTTCCAAGCCATATGTAAATACATTCTCTTCGCTCTAATTGGTTTATAAACGCTTCCTGACTTTCTAATATGGGCTACGGTATATTATTCTCTGGCTACCATCTCCATAGTACACTCAAGGATAAGAATTAGGTTGGATTGACCTACAACACAAGGGTTTTAAATATTTCTCATTCAATTGGCATACACTCTATTATAGAATATAGTGCTAAGAAAATATATATTTTATATATAATTATTTATAATATTAAAATGTAATACAGTAGAGTCTCAATAATCCGGTCTAAACGGCACTGACAGGTTACTGTAATGCAATAAATGAAAGAACTTTTATTTTATGTTAACAAATCATTGGATTTAAAATTACTATAGGTAATACCTGTAATAATTAAATTCAACTTTTTTTTATAGTACTGTATATGTATGCATGCGCATACTGCACAACAACGTAAATTCCACAGCAAGAGGATATGTCGAATAACCGAATGTTGGATTATCGAGACTATTGTATATGGATAAATGTATGGGGCACTGTAAGTAGCCACATTATAGTAGAATTGTTGATGATACAATGAATAAACCTTCTTTGATTGTTTGTATTATGTGCATTTTGAATTATATTTATTTGTGTGTGGAGAGAAAAAAACTTGAATTATAAAGACTTACCATAACTATTAAACCAATATGAAACTCGATTTGCAAGCATCCCTCGATTATGCCCCAAAATACTAAAGCCATTTTCAACATCTTGAATATAGATCCAAGTAGTCTCAGAATCACTAAATTGTGTGCCCATGAACACGCCCATCCTTGAGTTCCTTACATCGTTTGGATTTAAACCTACAGTAGAAAACATAGATATGTTATTAAGATTATAGTCCTAACACAATATATACATATTGGCCAAATAATATACAAGGTTTAGTGAGCATTTGGCTTAAATTATGTGGACTTGTCTGGCTGTGGGATTATTTCCCATGTTTTCCAATATATTATAAATATAATACCAATCAAACCATATGAACTAGTAGCTTTGCGGAGACCAGGCCCTACCTAACTCTAACATGTTAACTTACCAATATTTAGGTACCATTATCTATCACCAATGACACTCAATATATCATAAGCAAACTTTATAGGGAAACATTTGAGTTCTTCGTAATTATGATGAACCAAATAATTCACTTAAACTTTGTACAGTTAAATGATTATGATTTTTTTGAAGGTTAGTTTATTTTATAAAAATAGTTTTAGTAAAAAATATATATCAATAGGTTCACTTTATTTGGAACACCTCATGATCAGGTGCTGAAAAATTCATTCAAATACTTCACATCCTTTTTATAAAGAAATAAATACATCATGTCCAAAAGCCAAATCTATGATCTTGCCTTTACATACATTTCTGAGAT
>CABEEJ010005562.1:11168-16168 GCA_901482245.1 Timema douglasi | reverse complement strand
CGATATTATTGATTTAAGTTTGAATTAAAAATAGCAAAATTCCAATAATAAATAAATGCTTCCCCAGTCCAGGCAATCTCAATCTAGATGTGTTTTGAATAACATCTAAAGTGAAATCAGCATCCAAAGAGAAATATTTTATTTGCAGATTTATTTATAGATTTACAGCCATGAAGCCAATAACGCAAATTCAAATTATATATAAGATAAGTATCCTCCCGAGCTTATGGATTTCCAGATATTTTCGTTCCAATAGTTTGAATTAAATATTTTGTTTTGAATTCAACATATGTTTTAATTGTTTCAGTCTTATTCACATTGTTTGACTGGTGTGTTGCTTATGTTTTGAGAGACACCATGAACAACAGCTACACCTTCTTTGTTTTCCTTTTTCTGCATAATTTTAGAATATAGTATATCACCCATGGACATGCCTGACTTTGCAATTTTGAAGGACGATTTTATTTCCAACTCTGGTGTTTGGGGGGGATGGGGGTGGGAGGAGGACACATATATTATTACCAACTTTGAGGGGACACATATTGGGGGGTATTATTATTGTAATTCTCTATAATTACTACTTATATAACATAAATATAGCCGAATCTAATATTACCTTTTAAATATTTAGTTCGACACTCTCAGACTAACATTAATATACATTCAAGAATTTCACCACACTCCAAATTGGTTTATGAATAGGCCTACATACAAGAGGGCTATTCATTTGATATTGATTAGTTAACACTTAATTTAAGTGAACATTGACGTCACCAAACACATTACTTCTTTCATTAACTACCTTACTATATAAATGTGTTTATGTAATACAATA
Organism: Timema douglasi; assembly: GCA_901482245.1. Lineage (NCBI taxonomy): Eukaryota > Metazoa > Arthropoda > Insecta > Phasmatodea > Timematidae > Timema > Timema douglasi. The sequence continues at coordinate 15,333 of CABEEJ010005562.1, read as the reverse complement.
AATTATGATCTTGTACAAAACATATTTATGTAATACAGCCACGTTATTTATCACATTAAAGAAATAATTTTTCTCAATTATGTTTTAAGGTGAGATGGATGGATAACTTTATGGATGAATGGACTTTCCCATAAAGTAAAAATATTGGAGGTCCTCCAAATATTTCCACACGCCATATCACTTACTTGTTTCGTCAATCTAATATAATGCCTAGATTCACGGGTAATATTTTCCCCTTGAGTAACATTTTCGGAGACACGACAAATAAGGGGAGGGTATTACACCTATTGCTTTCAGAAGCCATATTATATTTAATGTTCGATAACTTTATTTAAATAAGGTACCGTAACACTTAATTACATGTGAATGAATAAAAAAAGTTTTGTGTAGAGGTTCAAACGCTCATTTAGGTTATAGGCTTGTAGGAAGTATTAATATATTAGCCTACATCGACCTATTTAAAGAAACAAGTCATTAGTGTTGCAATTTATTATCCTCTTCACACCTTATATTAACGCATTTATTTCATTTAACTAATCATACATTGACATATCTCACATATTCATACAAATTAACGAGTTATGCCAAAATTCCACATTTCTTGGTATGTGTGTAAGAGAGAAAAAGATATCCGAAAGTATTTTCTCACTTACACAATGGTGTGCAGATGACAGCTCGAAAATTTTAGTCACAGATGTCCATCCAGTTATATCAATGATCTTTATAATATATTGTGTGGAAATAAGTATACGCATTGCCAAGGAACAAAGCGTGATGCTCAAATTTTCGTCTGCTTTGGTGTGAGGGGACAAATTGAACGGATTCTTTCAATGTTCTTCTGCGAATACAAGTCTCTGATGAATTAAATTGTTATTGTTTAAAAATAATGAAATATTATACCACCCATTCGTGAATAAACATTTGCATTAAGATATATAAAATTCAGTTTTACAGCTAATATGCCTAATGTACAAATACGAATAAAATCTTTAATATATTTAAATATGTGGTTATCATTTATATTGTGTAGTTATCATCCATATTGTTTATAGTCTGCCAAGAATATACTTATATTTAAACTTGGCTATTAACTTTTATATTGATTTCTAAAACCATATTATATTGAAAGTTCGATAAATATAAGGTATAAGGTATCTTAAAATGTAATTACATTTGTTTGAATAATAAACTTTGTGTAGTTGCCCCACATTCAAACGATCACGATCAACTTAACGTTAACTTAAAGTTAACTTAACGTAAAGGATTTCCTCGTGTGTTTATATGAAAGCGATCACGATATAGTTAACTTAACGTAAGAGATGTCCTTGGAGGTATTTTAATTCAAGTGAATGTTACTTGAAGGGTACCAAGTGATCTAGCCAGCCAATCATTATGCGAGTGACGTCAACAGCGCTATTTAGTAATTCATTTGTTGATTTTAAGACCAAGGTCTACCCTTTAGCTTATGTTCTAGTGATCAGAAATTGAAACAAAGTAATTAAACTAAAATAGGAAAGCTAGATTTATCAAAAAAGTTTAGTAATAGATATTTATTATATTGATTGAAAACTATAAACATTCACAGATTATCACTTTACCGATAGTAAAAATCACAGATCATACTCTAGAATGCAAATGTTTGGCTCTAGGTGTTACGTTAAGCTATGTGAATCGTGATAACACATCTGTTTTATTAAGTTAAGTTAACTCTAAGTGAACTTTACGTTAAGTTAACGTTGAGTTTATCGTGATCTCGGCATAAAGTTATAGGCTTGTAGAAAGTATTATTATATTACCTGTTTAGAAAAATTAAGTTGGCTCATATCTTGTATAATGCTTTCAGAAACCAAATAATGTTGAAAGTTCGATAACTATAATGAAACACGTTAGCTAAAAACTGTATTATATTTGTTTGAATGATATACTTTGTTTAGAAGTCTTACTTTCAAAAGAACATTTAGGTTATAGGCTTGTAGGAAGCACGATATCTACTAAATCCTGATTTTAATAGGAATCCCAATCTTTAAGGCTTTTTTTGTACCAGAATAATATCATATATTAGTATTTTGGTAGTATAAATGGCCATCTATACCGGAAGAAGAAATTCCCTTCTGGAAGGTCTTTTATCCTACTTAAACACTATTATAGAGTAGGATTCTGGTACGAGATAAATACATCCAAACAAGATTTCTTCAAAAATCATCGGATATATTAGCCTATATCAACTTATTTAAAGAAAAATTCACCAGTTTCAAACTTTGTTATGCTCTTCAGAGCTTTTACTAACAAATTTATTTCATTTAACTAAGCATACATTGTTGTATCTCATATATTCTATCAAATTAATGAACGATGTCAAAATGTCATATTGCTTGTATGGGTGTAGGAGAGAAAGAGATCACCGAAAATGTTCTTCCCTATTAGACAATGGTAGGGAGACGACAGCTCGAAAATTTCAGCCACATATGTTCATCCAGTTATATAGTAGAGATCAATGCGTTACCTTGTGTATAAGGACTCATTAAGATAACCAAATCAATTTTAAAATTTGAAACTTTTCAGGGGGAGTTGGAGAAAGGGAGAAATAGTGGGAGGGAGGGGAATGGGTTGCTCAATATTTCCAAAACTAATACATTCAATTACCTTTCTGTGTGGTAAAGAACTTAAATTCGTTAAGCATGTATAGGAACCAAAACAAATAAACATTTAAATAATAATAATAACAATTTAAAATAACATCCTGGAAAACAGTAGTGATGGACTAAAATAGAAAAAAACCTTTTGAGATGAAATGTAAAATATAAAAAAATAAGATAAGTAGGGATAAATCAAACTCCAAATAGCCAAATAATATTATACTCTAAGCCCCGTATGCAAGGACGATGCTGAGCACTAGCAGAGCATGAGGCCTGTCGTGAAAACAGGTGTCTCGATCGCCTATGTGCCATGTTGTGGAGATATCCTCTGAGTACGGGCAGAGTATAGCCTGAGCAAGCCCGGGACCAGGCTCTGGCGAGACTCAAGATATTGCGTCATAGATCGTACTAGCACGAGGCTCATACTCTGCCTGTACTCTGGCTGTGCTCAGCGTCGTTCTTGCATACGGGCCTAAATTTCTCAGAGTGAGTTGGGAAATGGGGTTGGGGGATGAGAAGACTCTAAATCTACCAAACCTATAGAAACAACATTTCAATGCAATGTGATTTAAGATTGAAATTTGGCAGGCTGGTAAATGCACACTTCCGAATAATTATTGAGTCTGAACATTATAATGGAACTCCATGAACTTAAGGGGAGGGAGAAGAATTTATATAAAAAAATCCTTTTAGATGTAGTAGAAAATTGAAATTTGGCTGGCAGGTAGAAGTACAGCTCATAAATAGTTAACGAAATAAGTCTTAAAACTCTAAGTGTTTAAATGAGAGTTAGAGAAATGATGATTGGGAGGGGGAGGGGTGGCGGGATTTCATGAGGGTTTCTTAAACTGTGAGGCGTGAGGGGATCTCAGGTGAGGCGCAGGATCGTTTTATCTGTAAACTAATTGTTCACTTCCTTCGACTTGCTACATTCTGATTGACTGTAAAAAATTAATATTCTGTTTGACTTATGAAGCAATAAAATTAATTTTGATCACCGCATCTACATTCCATTTGTATGAAAGTAATTTCTCAACAAGTACGATAATTTGAATTACAGAAATAGACTAGCAGTTGAAAAATGTCTTCCTTTGTGTGTTATATAAACAAACAGAAGCTGACATGAACCATCTCTGTGATAGAAATAAAAACTCATTCTTTCAAATGACAAGTACATACTTTTCATGAATAATATTTCCACCATAGAATGTTAAAACAAACGTGATATTTTATGAATATTTTACAAAACTTTACTATTCTTAATAAACTTCTATAAAGTTTCTATCAGAAAACAAATAAATCAACGAAATAATAAATACCGTATTTTTGTATTTTAACGTAAAAATGTTATTTTTATTCTAAGAGAGGCTTAGTAATTATTTTTATGTTCATGTAAGGCTCAAGTGCATGGATTTTAAGAAAACTTGGTTTAGATGATTCGCTAGAAATGAGTTAATTTACCCAAATTAATGTAAGGGAAGCCATGTGCAAACTCAAGTAACTTAATGTAATTGTAAAAAAAAAAAAAA
>CABEEJ010005562.1:0-11123 GCA_901482245.1 Timema douglasi | reverse complement strand
AAAAAAATGAATGGTTGATTAATTCATTTAACAAAATCAATAAACAAATATGCGCAGAAAGACAGATACAATATACTTTGGCACTGAAAAAAAAAATCAAAATTCAAAATAACACAAATTATTAACATGGAGTGTTCATATTTATATTCTAATTACTCAAAACGGGTACGGGTACAAAACTTTTTATTTGTGCTACAAAATGGTACAAGACTAATTCAAAACTTTGGCAATACAAAAAGTTCTAAATACAAAAGTGGGTACTACAGGTTAATGGACGTGCTGTTATACCTTGGGAAGTAGTAAATTGAGAGAAGACTTATATATTTTGAAACGGTAGTATATACTATTTAACTAAACACTACACACCTCGCCATCTATTAGCATCACTACAAATCATAACGAAATTTTCCGGAGACAACATAATTTTTTTAAAATAAATGGTCTAAAATTTAATTTTACAAAAAGTTATTTGGCCTAAAGTCATTTGACCTAGAGTCGTTTGGCCTAAAAATTAAATTCACAAAAGTTATTTGGCCTAGAGTCATTTGGCCTAAAAATTAAATTCCCAAAAGTTATTTGCCCTAAAGTCATTTGGCCTAAAAATTAAATTCACAAAAGTTATTTGGCCTAAAGTCGTTTGCCTAAATTGACCTAAAGGCATTTGGCCTACAATTTAGGCCAAATAACAGGTAGCCCTCAATATGGTGATGATTTGTGAGTATCAATCTCACCCCTCAAAATCAATCTCACCCCAGTCTACGCCGGTACACACATTATTAGGCGTATGAAAATTAATGTCATTAGGTGAAGTTGATTTTAATATAGTCCTTGTAAATTGATAACTACTAAATCTTCTTATATGACCAACACTCCTTATTATACCCATTTAATAAATATTTTTCAACTTGTTATAATACAAACAAATTTTCTATAGGCCCATTTACTGACAATTAAAGGCCTACCAACAGAAACAAAGAAATCCAAATGAAATTTATTTGAGTTGCTATAGCTACAGGAGAAAATAAAGAAAAGCAAATGGTATTTTTTTTTAGCACTGCTTCTTACTACCCGTTCAGGTTATACGCCAAAAATGGTTTTGTTAAAATTACATGCATACATAATATGTAATCATAACATTCCCTCAAAGGGTAGGTAAGAACCTGTGCATATAGCTAGAAAACAACAGCTCTGTATTTAATTCATCCTCACTAAATCTCTCCAAACTTCTCTATCCTCGCATACCCCCTTCGTATCAACAACATCCAGACGCCGAGTCATACATACGCTTTTATACTTAAAGTCCTTAAAGTTCTTAATTGTTACAAATTAGTCTACAAAATTCAACTTGCCTATAACATTCTTTTGATCCACACACTCCACTATCATATATTCGGTTCGTCACTTGAACCACACTCATTTTCTCAACATGGTCAAACCAACGTACACAATTATTTATTGGATTCCCTTTCAAACTGCACTCCTACAGCAGCCATTCATTACTGACTGTCCATATGAGTTTTTCCAAATACATTTCTTAGATATCGCATTACAACCGCATTCACCTTGTTCCTGTGTTTCTCCTGACAAACACACACTTTACACCCATGAAACAATGTTGGAGTTAATACACTTTTAAATACCACCATATTCGCCTCTTTCAATACTACTTCATTATCAGCTATAGTCCACACACATCCAACTAGTCTCCGAGCTGCATTCACCCGTCTGTTGATTACACCATCTACAAATCCATTTTCACATTACATCAACATTACATGTAACTTTTACTTTATACCCATTATTGATTCTATCCTGTTGCGTGTGTAAGTGTTTTTATTTAATATATATATATATACCACTAGCTGCTTGCTAGGCCTGTCGTAGCTCCATATGCCTTTTAATCTGACTTAAGACTAGGACAGGCACAACATCCACCAGTCCCCAGCCGTTAATTCATAACTGAGAAAGTGTAAACCCACACCTGAACCTGGGACTCTTAGCTCAGGAGACCGACACGCTACCGACTGAGCTAAGGTGTCGGACTCGTTACATGTAACTGATATTCATTAATTAGTTCTGGATGCATGGAAAATACTGACATATAATGTATTTCCTTCAGAAAACAATATGGAACAAGATAATAATAAAATCAATTAAAAAATATATAATTTTGTTGAAAAATAACACCAAGTTTCCCTATACAGTAGACCTCATTCCCATAATACAAAGAATCCTAAGTCCATCATGTTTAGAATTTTGCCAGTGCTATATTCTTTATCACACAGTCAAAATATTCTTTGGATTTAAAGATAAACTATCTCCTATTATTTATCTTTAGATTTGAACTAGATAATTTCCCTTGGTGATCAAGTTAGACAGAGAACTTATTAATGTTATAGTCTGTCAGTTTGGAAATGTTATGTTAATAACTTATTTTCGCTCACAATACACATAAGGTTTTTAACAACACCTTAAGCAAAACATACTTATGAGCTCTTTTCCTTCCAGTTTAAAACTAGGATGCAAATTAGATATATTTTAAATAACTTGAGCACAAGCGTTACATAAAACTTTGTGTTCAGAGTCAGAGTAAAAAGTATATAACAATAATTTTAGAAAGGTCCAAAGTACCCAAATGGGAAAGGCACAAGATTTCTCATGAACATAATATAATTCTAAACATATTAGCTGTGTTGTTTTTAACACACCTGTAATAGATTGTGTTCTTTGTATGTGAAACAGCTATAGTGAAGGCCTGTGTGGGAAACGTTTTTAAGTCGTGCAGTAGGGAGCATGAATACTTGATTATCCTTAGTAGAAGTATTTTGTTGAGTACAAACCCCCCCTTCCCCCACCACCCTTTTCAACCAAACTTTCCAAAACGCTCTTCGTGACACATCCCTTGACAATAGTTAAAATCGCAACGTTGGCAAGTGTAAAAAAGCCCCAAATATGTTTACAAAATAATGCATATAAATTTATCAACCTAGCATTTTGAAGTTAAAAGTATTGCATAATTATTCACCAACTTTATGGCAGTAGGAACTTGAAGGTTTATTGTCGTACTTACCAAAGTATGCCACCTATCCCTATCTTGAACTAGGGCTGTCCAGTCCACCTCATTACACCCTGTCTCTTTAAGGTCTATTCTAAAGTTATCCTCCCATCTGCGTCTAGGTTTTCCTGATAGTCTCTTCTCATTAGGCTTTCCAGTCATTAACCTGAACATGGCTCTAGAATCTTCCATTAGCACAGCATGTCCTGCCCACCGAAACCTACAAGACTTAATTATCCCAACAATATCTTGTGATGAAATGGTAAGTATCTCATCATTATGTAACCTCCTACCTTCCCCAGTAGCCTCATCCCTTTTTGGACCAAATATCTTCTTAAGTGTTATTCAAGATGGTGTAGGGCCTAAACGTCCCCCTGGGGGCCCGTGAAGACATGAGTAGGTACATAAATTTAATATATTATATAGTTTACATGGCCTGATACTCTTATTTGTATGGCTATTTTAATTTTGGGTTACAAATTTGAAGATAAATTATATTTGGAAGTATAGTGAACATAACTAATTTTAATACCACTTACTTAGAGGATAGTTTTAGTAATCTTTAACACCCTATTTAAATGTACTGTCTTTTCCATTTAAACTGTAAAGTTTGCTTCACACATTCACCGAGAATAGAAAGCAAAATCTGCCTCAGTGGCGCAGCGATTCACACGCTTTATGATGACCCATGTTGAATTGCAATACTAATTTAAAACAACTAATTATCTACATATTTTATTTTCTAGTGGATAAACATAATAGTTTAATTAGTTCCTTCTCCCGATGGATGTTTTCAAATTATAGCACTGAGGTGTGGTACAATCCAATACATCGATACACAGGCTTTACATTAACAGGTTATTTCAATTCTCCTCACAAAGGTCAACGAAGCTGTCTGCTTGCTTCTGACTGTAAGAGCACATGCGTTGTCAAATGTGTATGCACTGATCTGAGATGGTTAATTCTAAGATTTGATTGGTTTTACTGTGCCAAACATCGGCTTATACCTCGTCACGTGAGCACGTTTCTGCTCACGGTGTGTGACAATTCGCGAGTGGCTTAAGTCTTCTTTTACAAGAAATAACGTAAAGTTTTGATGCTTAGTGTGAAAGCATGCAAGGCGGTGTTTTTCATTAATAATATTTGTGTTATAGGATATAGTTCTTTATTATCTCTTTGTTAACATTCTACTACATTCTATTAACTATAGTAGGGCCTCAAACATAGGGCTAATTTATTAGAAACTAGTTCGGGCGTTAAAGAGTAATTTTAGTCCAACGAAATGTGTAGTGTCAGAAAGGGTGATGTTCAACCAGCATTTGCAGGCTTAGTTTGAAACAGTAGCGCTATGTGTAGTGTAAATAAAAAGAGGAGAAGCGTTTTGGGATTATGGAGCATTCCTCAAGGATGAATTACGTGATCGGTTGATAAGTAGTCTACGGGGCAGATCTATTCAATGCCAATTACCTAGAGAGAAGACTTTTGAGGTGGCGTGTGAAATGGCAGAGCGTTTAGATTTAGCAAACGTCCAGCTTAAGACCTTTCATAAATTAGAGCCTCATTCTGTGAATTTTGTTGGGATTAGAGGAAAGGACAAGAAAGTGTGTAAGAGTACGGGAAAGGATCGGAGGTAAAGGGGAAGAAGTCGTGTTTTAGGTGTAACAGTTCTTTGTATTTAGCTAGAAAGGTGTCCTTTAAAAGACAACAAACGCTACACATGTAGCAAGGTAGGGCATATAGTTACAACGTGTAGATTAAAGTAAGAAAATAATGGGCCTAAACTTTAAAATTTAATGAGCTAGAATTATTTCATGTGGACGAGGTGTGGGACAGTGATGCGCAGTGGGTAACAACAGTGAAAGTGGATAGCAAGCCAGTAGAAATGGTTATTGACACTGGTTGTACATGCACCTTGATGATAGAATTATGTATAAAATATGGTTTAAGATGAAAACTCTAAGACCGCCGTCAGTGGGTATGAATTTATACTCAGGTCATGTTCTAGATCTGAAAGGAGAATTTAGGGCCGAAGTAATACACGGATTCTCCAGGATGGAGTTGCCAATTTTAGTAGTTTCCTTTAATTGGAAAGGAGCTCCGACATTGTTGGAGATAAATTGGTTACATTTGTTGAAATTGTACTGGCAGTCAGAGGTTAGGTATGTTGGGAACATGCTACAGAAACGATCAAGTCTGGTGAAATCACTGATTTCTAAACACGCAGAAGTGTTTGACGCGCTAATGGGGTCTATTAAGGGAATAAAAATAGATGTGGTTATGAAAGAAGGAGCCACACCTATATTTTGTAAGGCGATAAGAGTGCCTTACGTTTTTCAGGATGCGGTGGAGGAAGAATTAAAGTTGGTGCATGGCGAGGGAATAATGTAGCCCGTTCAACATAGCCAGTGGGCTACACCGTTAGTGTGTGTACCTAAGGAAAATGGAAAAGGGAAGTTATGTGGGGATTTTAAAGTGACTCTGAATAAATTTGTGGAAGACGAAGACTATCCGTTACCCACATTGGAGAGTATTTTTGAAAAGTTATCTGGGGGAAAGATATTTAGCAAGATTGATTTGTCAAAGGGGTGCATACAGTTGCAGGTTAGTAAAGCATCTCAACCTTTACTAACTGTAAATAGGCCCGTGGGATTGTTCAGATTCCACAGACTAAGCCCAGGTATAAAGAATGAGTGTTTACTTTTTCAGTCCGTCATGGACCGAATTTTGTTAGGGCTAGAGAAAACCTTTTGTTATGTCGATGATATATAGTAGCAGGTACGGCGGAGGAGGCCATGAAACGTACAAATGAGGTACTTCAGAGACTAAGGAATAATGGAGCGAAATTAAACAAGGACAAATGTGTTTTTATGGCAGATGAAATAACCTATCTGGGTCATCGTATTGCTGCGAGGGAAATTTATCCAACCAAGGAAATGGTGAAGGACATATTAGTAGCAGCAGCACCAGAAGATGTGACACAGTTTAAGGCATTCCTAGGACTTTTGCAGTTTTATGGACAAGTTTCACCAAACTTATCAACCGAGTTGAATCCTTTGTATAAATTGTTGGAGTCTGGTAGCAAGTGGAGGTGAGACCAAGAAGAACGACAAGTGTTTGAGAAAAGTAAATAGTGGAAAGTAGTGCCATTTGACTCTTCTTTGTTCATTAAGATAACTTGCGATGTTTCTAGTAAGGTTCTTGGGAGCGTGATGTGTCATGGGTTCCAGACGGCTCCACTTGACCCGTATATTTTAGGTCCAGGACATAGTCAAAAGCCGAAAAGAACTATCCACAAATAGAGAAGGAAGCTTTAACATTGATTTTTGGAGTAAAACATTCCACAAGTATGTTTTTGGTCGTAAATTTACCCTGTGTACTTACCATAAGCCATTATTGTATTTGTTGTCCCCCAAAAAAGATATTACAGAGATGGCAGCAGCTCGTACACAGTGGTGGGTGCTTTTACTTTCCTCATATGGGTATGGTTTGGCGTATAGAAAAGGGTCTGAGATTGTTGAAGTGGATATATTGTCACGATTGCTGGCTGGTGATGTTAATATGTTAGAGGAGGATGTAAATTCTACTTTTGAATCTTTGAAGGAGCTCCCAATGTAGTGAGGAAGTTGGGAAATAAACTAGGAACTATCTTAGTAAAATTGTAGACTGGACACTGCATGGTTGGCCGCTTAAGGTGGAACTGCGATTGATGCCTTTTTTTTCAGAAGTGACGCGAAATCTCTATTGAATAGGGTGTCTCCTCTGGGGAAATCAAGTGGTAGTCCCATAGGCTATCGTCAGAACATTTTGACAATGTTACACGAAAAACTCCCCGGAATCTGTAATATGAAAGCGTTATTCCGAACTTATGTGTGGTGGCCAGGAATTGACTCACAGATTGAATAAATGTGCAAGAAATGTTCCATTAGTCAGGATACTAAAGATGCTGCTCCAATAGTACCATTGCAACAGTTGAGCTGACCACTAAGAAGATGGTAGAGAGTTCATGTTGATTTCGCAAAATTGGAGGTAATAGAATAATTAGTTTTGGTCAACGCTCATTCGAAATGGACAGAGGTATTGTCCATGTTTACTACAACGTAAATGCAAACAATAGCGAAACTAAGGACATGTTTTGCAGCCTATGGAATTCCGGACAAGCTAGTGTCTATTGGAGGTCCACAGTTGGTTTAAGATGAGACAGAAGATTTTCTGCTAGGAAATGGGGTAGTGCACATGCCTTATCATCCAGGATATAATGGACAGGTGGAAATCTCGGAGAATATAGTGGAAAAGTCGCTCTTACGAGCCTTGAAGCAGGATCGTCAGGAAGGGAGGAAAAACAACTCTCCAGCATAGGGTAGTTAATTTCCTTTTTGCCTTTAGGAATACCCCTCACACAATTACGGGTAAAACTCTGGCAGAGTTACTTCTTGGATTCAGACCGAGAAATTGGTTGCCAATATTGAAGCCTCATCTGGCGGCAAGGGTGGTGGAGAATAAAGAAAAAGTGGAAATTAATTGAAATAGAAAGGCCTTTTACCATTTGAAGAATGTCAAGTAGTTTTAGTTAAAAATGTTCTAGGATAAACTGAAACATAGATGCCACGGAAAATAATAAGGATTATAAGCCCTGTTACCTATCTGGCTAGGGTGATAACTAAGGTGAGGTTTGTGCATGCGGATCACTCACGCAATTCATTGCTAGAGATAGAGATGGAAGCCCTGGACCTCTAATTTGGAAACTTGCAAAAATAATCGCTAGCGAGCAAACTCGCAATTCATTAACTCGCAAATCGGAAGCTGTGCCAAAACAGAGCTAATTTTGAAAGGTTTCTACTGTCGTGGGAGTTGGTGTAGTGTTGTTTTGCTAGCGATTGAGTTTTCAATCTGACAACACTGTAAAGCCATGACGTGCCAAAGGATTGAGTTGATAAGGTGCCACAACACTTCATTATAAAGATACTTAACTGAAAGTAAACACTATTATTGTATTGAGTGCATCATGTATGACGATTTGTTTCGTTTTATTAGGAAACCATCTTCCAGTTGTATGCATTTAAGCTTGTCTCAAAAATTTATCAGGTTATATGAATAAAAGTTAAACCATCATCATACTAAATGTCCACTTTAGCTCACTTGTTAGCGTGATTGACTGAAACTCAGATGTTCACAAGATCGATCCGATTACAATATATTAGTTTTTTTTTGTCCGAATTTAAATCACTTGTTAATAATTAGAATTCAGTAAAATATTATTTTATTTTCACAACTATTTTCAAAACATAAATATGCCCTAAACGTTTTTATTATTAGAGTAATAATTAGCTTGTTTAGCTTTATTTTTAAATGTTGAAGAAGAAAGGTGTGGCATTTGAGAAGAAGAAGAAGAAGGAGAAGGAGAATAAACCTGGTGTATACAGGTAGAGGCTGGCAGCCTGACGCAACCGAAAAGAGGAAACGTGTTACTTGTAATGGCTGAGTTTGTGGGTGGTAAGCTTTTCTGTAGCCGAAACAATATCTATTTATAAATGTATCCTGTGAAGGATAGAACAGGAATCAAATACATTTAACACTATACCCAAGACATACGAAAACACACCCGACAGAAGATGTCAACCGATTCCATTGCCAACACTCATGATTCACAAATAACTAGGTGGTAGATTGTAATACCGGGAAATCTATCACTAAAACAATCATTGCAATTGAATTATGGAGTGAATAATTTCCTTTAAAAACCCCACTTTAAACTGTAGCTACTGATGCAAAACTTAATTGCATTTAATATACGTGTCACACTTAGATTAATACAAAAACAAGATATAAAAAGGAAAGTAGAGAATTAACGTTTTCTATTTAAAAAAAAAAGCTAAATCATAATTTAACAGAGCTAAAAGTCCCACTAGTCGATGTTTGATAAATTTACCCGCCAGAACCAGTCAGAAAAAAAAAACAAGATCTGGTGACAAAATTGCTAAGTTGGCAACAGTCTTATCGTTGAAACAAAATCTATTTACAATGCAGCCCATCACGTAATTCAACCCGGACCACAAACTATGGCTATTTATCACCAAAAAAATCGTGATAAAAATACCAGAATTAAAAATAAAAGTTCTTAATCAAGCAAAATCTTATGGAGCATAATTTATATAAAACACACAGATGAACATATTTAAGCAGATTTAATAATCTAAAGTTTGAAATATGATATATATATATATTGCATTAAGTTGTATTTCATTAAAGAAGAAATTTATTAATGTTAGTCTTACTTTTTTATGTAGTTCATTTATGTGATTTACATAAATAATAAATTGTGGCCAATGAAAAATAGTAATTTGCTTGGTGGCCCATTCTTATATTTTAATTCTTAATGCTACCTTTTGATCAAACATTTTCCCAGGCCTGCTTTAGGACATTTATTCCTATTTATTCAAAGCAGTGACACATCTATATAAATATGCACCTTTTTAAGTACCATGTCCAACAACCCGTTTGGACTATACTTGTATACACAAATTACGATAATTTTTAATATGTTAGGGATTTGGAAGGTTTCTTCTAGAGGAAATATACCCGCGTTTGAGCGGAGGAAAAGTATAAAACCATCTAGTCTATAGTAGTAGACTCAACCGTGATTCAAATCCTGATCTCTTCGATATCGGTTTTCCAGTCTATTGCGAGTGACGTTTTAAGCCATGGAGCCCCCGAGGTGGGTAAAATGCACTATAGCACCCTTAATTTGTTTATCCCCATTTTTTTTTTATCACTGTGTGTTCAGAATATAAATGATACTATAGATTTAATTTTAATTCACTATTATAATAGAGCAAGAAAACATTATTGTACAACGAACGTTTGAAAAATACTTATTCATAAAATTTTGAGGGAAAGTAAGATTTTTCCCAAAAATTAATTAGTGAGTTTTTTGCTAGTCAAAGTATAAACATGTATTTCTTTAATTATTTATAAACATGTCAACTGTGATTTTTTAAAATTTGAAGCTGTTGAGTTTTTACAATGTGTGCACATGTTTTAGAAATATTCTATCAAATCCCAAATAAAAAGTGATTTTGACGGTGATAAAGTAGTGAACTAAATTTGAAGAGGCGGAATTCTTGCTTGTTCTTGGACGGGATTTGATGGGTTTTGTACATTTTGAAGTGGAAGAATGCTTACATTAATTGTTAAATCTCTTTGAACAGCAATATTTTTGAAATCAGTCTGGGTAGATGGAAGAAAGGACGTACAAAGATAGATCATATTTTCTAATTGAGAATCGTTAACAGTTAGTTTATAAAAATACACGTTTTATTGCCAATATATGTGTTATACAAATTTAAGGACATCATAAGAGATTAGTTTTAAATTAATTGATCCATAGTCGGTGACCTGGTGGTCTAAGGGTAAGGTGTCGGACTCTTGTGTTGGAGGTCCGTGGGTCAATCCTCGGTCCCGGCACAGATTTATCAGATTGCCAAACCCTTCCTTCACCTCTGACAAGACGTGTATTAATCCCAACTTGTAAATGTGTTGAATGCCAGGCCTCCACCGTGGTTCGGATTCCACGTTAAACTGTAGGTCCTCAATTTCATCTCACAATCACCCTACCATTACACATTAGTGTAAGTGCGTACAACCCGAATGGGTAGTAAGACGCGGTGCTAATAGTAATAATAAAGGAGTGGGAAATCACACGTGGAATGTATCCACAGTGTACTTTGCTGGTATTCAGACGAACGGTGACACAACGAAATAAGAAATTGATGCAGGCCAAATATTTTTCATCCACAATGTACAAATAATCATAATATATTTTTATTAGTAATCATTTTTAGGGGTTGTTTTTAAAGTTCTAGCCAGGAAACTTAACTTTCCTCCCCTGCACCACTCACCTTTTATTTTGTCGCCACTCTCAGTCATACTCAAGCTTATTTTTTAAACTTACCATAAAGTATAAATAAATACCTCTAAGTAATTAATATTCTATAACCCGCCTCGGTGGCGTAGTTGGCTAACGCGCTTGTCGTGTTGAGCTCGACTGCTGAGGACGGGGAGATCGAGGTTC
>CABEEJ010005561.1:38532-48741 GCA_901482245.1 Timema douglasi | reverse complement strand
TTTTAGAAACTCACTGTAAAACATTGTGTATTTTCTTTTATTATATTATTATGCCCGTGCGAAGCCGGGTTGGGCTGCTAGTGAGTAATAAATGGATAATTTGTCATCGGCCACTAAATGTCTCCATAGATTTTGCAACCGACAGAGTGAAGGCATGTTGGTTCGTAAAAATTTCATCCATAAATAATAAGAACTTAATAAAATTGTAGCCGATACGATCATAGATTTGGACTCAGAACTAAGAGAATTCCCTCGCTCACAAGCAGTACGAGGTGATATGCCAGTGAATTATAACAGAGAAAAAATGTAGTAACTACTTCGTTTCTGAATCTGGAAAAATTACATGGCAGAATCAGTTTGCTTAGTATCTTATACAACTTTAAAAAAATATTAATAAGAAAACTACATACACGTGTCTCTTTTCCTTGTTCGATAGTGTCTCAAAATCTTCTACACACTTCCTTCCAATCTTCAAAAGTCAGCCGTTTGTCTTTGTACTTATCAATTGTTTTATCCCACAGGACTGTTCTTTCCTCAACCATCGTTATTAATAATTCTGAGTCAATATTAAATTCTGCACTCATTATTACAAAACATAAACAGATCTGAGAAAGACGAAAAACCATTACGCTATATTCAAAGCCCAACAATTCCACTGATGGCGAGGGTGCCGACTCGTGGACACGTGAACTGGTTGATACATGTCTCACTGTAAACACGGCTTACCATCCGGTTTCCGTCTCTACAGTGAGAATCCGTCACTACAAACGGTACCGTGTCCGGAGAATTAGCCGTGCCGACTCGCGGACACGTGAACTGGTTGACACATGTCTCATTGTAAACACGGCTCACCGTCCGACTGCCGTATCTACAGTGAGAATCCTTCACTACAAACGGTACTGTGTCCGGAGAATTAGCCGTGCCAGCTCGTGGACAGACACGTGTAGAGAATAATGTATTACTGTTAATCCGGTAAATTTGCCGGGACAGTGGACGGCGAAAATTCTTGTCGTGAACAAGGGGCCTAAGCCTCACAGCTGACGGTGGAACTTTAGAGGATCCAACCGACCATCGGGTCAAGTACTGTACATACATAAACCTGGTAAACCAAGACACTTAGGGATTTAACTACCGTGAGGTTGGTATTTAAATTAACTGTGGATTGGAGAGGTTAGAGAGGTAAAGAGCTCAAAAATTTAAATAATTGTGTTTATGTAAAATATAACAAACGACGATACTCAAGAGAGATCGCCGAAGAGAGGGGGAAGGGAAGGTTTACACAATTTCAGTTAAACGTAAACCCCACGCATGCATTATAGTGTTGTTTGTAATTTATAAAGTGGTTTTGTTCATGTTAAGGTCCCCGCCCCCACACCTTCCCTTCTCGAGTTCCCTTCTATCCAACCACTCGTGCCTTTTGACCTCCCCCATTCAAAAACACACACGTGTGTAACATGTAGGTTCCCTTGACCACAGAAACCACGCTCATTACATCATCAACAGTGAACCACATGAACAGGGGTGTCCAAACTGTCGTAACTAGGCTGATTTCCCTTGTACAATCGGGTGTTAGTTTCATGGGTAGAGTTAGTACGCCACAATAGCGGTGCTACACGAAATACAAGACAACACCTAGATAAACTCAAATGGAATGGACCAGTTTCATTGGTCGAGTTGGTGCGCTTCAAGTGCGGTGTTGCTCTAAATACAAGACGACACCTACTAAACTCGAATGGAATAGACCAGTTTCATTGGTAAAGTTGATATACCTCAAGTGCAGTGCTGCACTAAATACAAGACAACGCCTACATAAACTCAAATGGAATGGACCAGTTTCATTGGTCGAGTTGGTACGCTTCAAGTGCAGTGCTGCACTAAATACAAGAAAACACCTACTAAACTCACGTGTGAAACTGGACCATTCGATTCTGGTCTAGGTAGGTGTCATCATGTAGCCTATTTAGTATAGCATTACTTCTATGATAATTATTCAAAGGAACGCCTAATAAAAGCAGTATACAAAAGGATCTAATTAAAAAATGAAAAGATAATAGGTATGATGAAAAAGGAGGTAAAAGTTAAAAAGACAACACGGAACTATGAATATAACTAATTTTACTTCTATGTCCATTTCGAAAAGATCAAATCAAAATATATAAAGTAAACAGAACATAAATGCAGGAATATTTGATAGGATGTAGGATATTTTTTTAAATATCAATCACATTTCGAAAACAAATTTTGCAAATGATTATATTGTTCATCATATAATATAACGTATATTATAAATAGGCACCTAGTTAAGATTAAAGGGTGTTTTGATGGCTGTCCAACACTAAGACATTAACTATTACTAGAGATAATTAAAATTGACTTTAAAATACATTATAACTATCGTATCAAGGAGTTGTAGTGACCATTTGTTGTACCAAAACTTGTTTTATAATGTGATAGTTATTGAATGTAGGCTTAATTTGTCACACAAACATTCCTAATACTATGATGATAGTTTAATAATTGACTATCACCAGTTGATTAGATTAAGCATACTAGGAAAATGTACAACTATATATTGGGCTCAATCTTGAGTACTTTTAAAAAGAAAACATTTATACCTAATTCATACCTGAAATATGGTTAGCAAAATCTAGCTTTTTATCAATCTTTCCCTAAATTGATGCAAGACCTCTTGATCAAAATCAATCCATAGAATCGATTCATGGCCTATGGGTTTAGCATCCCTTGCCTACGCCCCTGACAGAAAGACGTATTTCCAAAGCTGGTAATTTAAAGTAATTATGAAAGTGAGTGTACCCTGAGACACCACCTGGTGCACGTAGCACGGGCGCACTAACTCTCCAGGCGGAATGAGCATTAGTGATATGGGAAAGAGGTTGGGGGGGAGAGGAGAGGTAAACTACCACCCGCGGTCAAACTGTCATTTACATGTGGGAGCGCGCTAGGCAGTTGTCCTACCTGTCCCCTCCCCCCCTCACCAACCAATTGTGTACCTAAAGATGGCCTACGTAAAGTCCGTTCCCCGTAGGAATTGTTTTCTGTAAGGCCTTTTTTCCTACCAGAAATCTATTATATAGTAGGATATTGGTAGGAAAAAAGACCTTTCAGAAAGTAATTCCTACCGTGAATGGAATATATTCTACGTTTGGCTAGAAATAAACAAGAGAGCCCAACGACCAACGTTCACTGCAATCTAGTGGCCGTCCCCTTGAACTAATCTCAAGAGAGGGAAAGTTAGTGATTGCTGCTCCGTCTAGTAACTAGTCACTTGAAGGATTACTAATGATGTTATTTGTACTCTTTCATACATAGAAAGTATTGTAACAAAGGTTTTCAATTATACATTATGGTGGATTTATATTTTATGTGCCCCCGAAACCAAATTGTAGTTTCTAATAGTTGTTCTTTCCCTGGGGCTATTGTCGAAATGGTTTGATTGATTATGTTCAAACTCAATATTTAGATACTACCATATAGTGACACATTAGAGCATTTTGTTATATATACATATTTTGCCCCAATGTGTCACCAATATAAACAAACTCCATTCACAGTAGGAATTAATCTCTGAAAGGTTCTTTTTCCTACCATTATCCTACTATATAATAGAGTTCTCGTAGGCAAAAAGGCCTTTCAGAAAACAATTCCTATGGTGAACAAACATATTATGGCCCTCGAATTAAGGGTTATTTTTGAAAATTCAGTATTTTTAGAAACTAGCCAAAAGATTTTGATTAAAATTATAGACGGGACATTCAAATCCTCAAACACTTGAATTCTTAATTAAGTATATTAGAATGTTAAGGATTCAAGAAAATATCGTATTCGAGACTCAAATCCTTATTTTAAAAATTGTTTTAGTTTATTTCAAGATAAATTTGTTTTACAGCTCTAATACTGTCTATTAGTGGTTTAAAATCAACATAATTATACAACGCACTCAACAACCAGGCCCCCGACCATTAATTTAACACTAACTGAATGTGCGAATGTTATAATGAAGAGAATGTAACATTTAACTGCTATTACTATTTTCTATTATCCCTTTATACTTCTATTCCCTATGACGTTCATACATTTTTCGGTATTTGGATTCGAATTCGATAATCGGGATTAGAAAGTTAAAAGAATATTTGGATTCGTAAGAGAGTGAATTTGACCCAACTCTAAATTTAAATAGATATCTAGAGAATGTTTTAATAAATAAAAATTAGTGTTAGTCAAAAAATATCATTAAACAATAGTTCACTGATTTTTTAATATTTCTATTTAATGGATAAAGAAATGTTCAAAATCAATATGGTAATAGTGTTCAATTATATTAAGACATCAGGCTGACAACATAAAAGTTTAACGGTTATGAGGAGGTTGGACCTTGTGTACGTACTGAGAGAAGTACGACACAAATGAGTTACCCCTGAGGTGATGGGTGTATACTTCCTCTAAAACATTTCTGCAGTAGTGCCTCTATATACTGAGGGGAAGGCCCCGGATTTGGTCTTTGCCATGGTCGAAACATTTATAATTGGTAGAATTGGGTATTCCCCTTTCAAATTGATGAGGGTGAGAGAGCGGTGAGAGAGGGGTTGTTGTGTTTTTCATAGAATTAACTTAATATCCAAGTCAGATGCTGATATAATAAGAATCTTCATAAAATGTACGTCAAATACTCAAAATTAATATTTAGATAAATATTCAGACTTACTATTAGAAAATAATAATAATGATAATATTTAGCACCGCGTCTTACTACCCGTTCGGGTTATACGCTTTAAGTACTAATTACGCTAATGGATTAGTAATTGGGAAGGATGAATTAGAGGAAGTGAACACACATTTGCGTGTAAGGAGAGTGGAAAACCATTGAGGAAAAACCACCCCTAGTTCACCCGACAGAGATTCGAACCTCGACCTCCCCGTCCTCGGTGGTAGAGCTCAACACGACAAGCGCTTTAGCCAACTACGCCACCGAGGCGGGTTTTACTATTAGAATCAGGTTATAATAATCCTTTTGGTAATCGTAATTAAGGGTGTGCAAATAATTTCTTTTAAATCTGGATTGAAGTCAACGTGAATAAAGGTAGAAAGATCAAAGGTCAAAGATACAGTAAGGTTACTGGTGTTGTCACATAATACCAATATTATTCTTAAGCTATCCGTTAAGGACATTTAGCTAAAGAAAAAGGTTTGCGAAACGGAAGATAAAGGTTTGCAGACAGAAAACAAAGCATGCTGTCTTGTTTTTAGCACCACGTCTTACTATCCTTTCGGGTTATACGCTTATATACTAATTACGCTAAAGGATTTAAGGATTATGAAAGTTCTATTCATAGAAAGTGTACTCGTATTAGCTAGCGTGAAGGGAGAGCGGAAAAATAATTGTGGAAAATTACCCCCAGCACACCCGACCAAGGTTTGAACCTTGATGGTGACCTGGCGGTCTAGGGGTAAGGTGTCAGACTTCTATGCTGGCGGCCGGGGTTCAATCCTTGGTCCCGGCAAAGATTTATCTGATTACCAAACCCTTCCTTCACCTCTGACAAGACATCTTGTGAATGTGAGGAATGCCAGGCCTCCACCGTGGTTCGGATTCCACGTTAAACTGTAGGTCCTTCATTTTATCTCACAGTCACCCTACCATTACACATTAGCGTAAGTGCGTATAACCCGAACGGGTAGTAAGACGTGGTGCTGATAATAATAATAATAATAATAATAATTTGAACATTGATACCTCGATCAACAACAGTCTAGTCTACTGTAAGAGTAGCGCGTTAGACCAAGCGGCCACCGAAACAAGTAACACTATATTATTTTAAGTACAATTACATATATAAATGTAATTTGTATGTGTTAAAATAATGTTTGGTTGTGGCTATAAAAAGATTGTATGTTGAAATATGTAACATATAGTGAGATAATTCAAATATGTTCATAATATATTTACTTTTACTTCTTACTTCAAATATTTCAAAGATGCGAAGATTATTGTGGTTGTTCCAGTCGAGGTGAGAGGAATATTTGCTCCGATCTTGACTGATTTTTCGATGCTTCCTAAACGTAGTTATTATTTTTTATTAAATAGCCCATCACTCTCTTTTTGAACTGCCTTCAAATTTAAGGAAAAATATTAACATCTTACATACATCAATTCAATAAAAACAGAAATAAATATGTTATGGTGACGGAATGATCCAAGCTATAAAAATCTTAAAGTTTCACTTGCATAATAGAATGAACTGCTCAGAATGATGTGAACAGCTAGACTGGAACCCCGATCAGTTGTAATGAAGGGGAGTAGTCCTAAATGGTTTTCCCTTCTCCTCCACGTAGATTTCCGTAATCCTACTCAAAAGTAAACCTTCCTTCGCCTTAAGACCTCAGTATGATTAGCTCTTATACGTATAGCTTAGACGAGTAGGGAAGCGTTGTAACAACAAAAAACATCAAGTCTAAATATAATTTACTATTTATTCTTGACAGATGCATGTAGTCGATAAAAAACAAACTATCATATTTTGCTATGACTTTTAAAGCCCAATTTAATTTATACATGGCAAACAATTTAATTGGTATTTTTAAATTAAAATTTTCAATTTTATATTTGTGTTTGTTTTTTTAATGTATAAAAACATATTGCCCCATTTTATCTTTGTATTAGATCGCTATAGAATTAAAAGTTTGGCCATCGTGAATTATTTTTAATGTAAAGTTATATAATTAAATAGCAACTAGTGGGCTTCAATGTGATTACTAACCAAATAACGACCTTTCAACGAAAACAAATTGCTAGCAAGACTAATTAGCAAGAGGACATTGCTTTCATGAAAGTTAACCAAATATTTAATTAAATTTTTGGTTAACACTCTCTTCATATAATTTTTATAATACAATGTTTATTCTGAAATGAATGTTTAGTTTTACTCTTGCTGTTGTGAGCTATGTTTGGTTGTGTAGATTAAGACCTAAAAAAGGCAACTATTTTTTAGCATTGCGTATACTCTGATGTACTAATTCCGCTAATGTATTAGTAATAATAAAGGTTTCATTTAGAGTAAGTGTACCCGCATTTACGTAAAGAGAGAAAGTGGTACACCATTTAGGAACACACAAGCTCAGTACACCCAACTGATATCAACTACGATTTATCAGTTATCATTAGTAAAAATTTATTCTTAAATAATTGATTATTTAAATTCAGTATTTACAATAATTATGTAGGATGATACTTTTATGGTAATTTTTCAAACGTTAAAAGGGCTAATTTTTAAATTAGTGACTCAGAAATGTATATCTTAAGAACGAAATAATTAAGAAGCCTTCACATCTCCGTTAGTATAATTCTTTTTAGTGAAAATGAATATACATCTGGGATATAAGAAATTTCTTACCCTAGGAATTAGGAAATGGAGAATTTAGATGAATTACATCCGAGTCTGCAGTAAAAAAATAAAAATTAAACAATAAATCTGGCCGGAATTTGTGCTACGTTCTTCCCGTCACCCGCAAACCAGACTAAACGAACTTGAATGATCTATTTCTACTTATTCGCATTTTTTAAATCTATAGCTTAAAATATAACGCGTTTAAACCTATAGGGGTATGTTCACACTTTCACCCCTCCTCCGCCCGCCTCCCCTCCCCCCATTTAGAATCCAGAAATATATTTTGAATATAAATAAACAGTTTTTAGATCACTTTGAGCTTTTGAACGTTCACAAACTGCATTGTAGGGGAGGTGGTGGTCTAGGGGTAAGGTGTCATACTTCTATGATGGGGGTCTGGGGTTCGAGTTAAAAACAAAGATTTGCAACTATTTGAATCAAGACTTTTCTGTTTATTGTTAATAGGAGAGTGCTTGCAATTACATTAAAAACCATGTAATCATTTATTTACGAATAAAACTTTCCAGTAGATAAGTGGAAATATAGTTGGAAGTTACTTCGCTGGAGAACAGAGGTGGAGTGCGAGGTACTTATTATTATTAGCACCGCGTCTTACTACCCGTTAGGGTTATACCCACTTAAGCTAATGTGTAATGGTAGGGTGATAGTGAAATGAAATGAAGGACCTACAGTTTAACGTGGAATCCGAACCACGGTGAAGTACTTAATAAAAACAAAGATTAGTTGACTAGAGAAATAACGAAACTACGAAGAATAAATGGATAAAAATAGTAAGTATCTATGAGAAAACTAATTTAAAAGAAATTATTAAACCAAATGTTGAACCAGATTAATAAAATCGAAAGAAGATATTTTAGTCAAAATTACTTTGTAAAACCGTGTTTAAAGGTTGATAAAGAGATACTAAAAGAAAGCGGATTTAATTTTAGTGAGATGAAAAATTTTGAATTAAATATGAATGCTAAAATAAATTAAAATATTTTGATCTATGCCAGATTACGGCCCAGGTTTTAATCTTGGCAGGGTTAAATTTGGTTATTATTTTTTGCGTGTGGCTTGCCAATTTAGATTTCCTCTCCTGATTTTACGATGAATCGGGCTATTTTCCTCTAGACAGCCTATCTCCTCCTGGATCCTTTAATCAATTAACAGCCACTATGTTCAACGTAATCCTGTTTTTTTTATTAAGGTATGGTGGTTTGGTATCCTTTAAAAAATATATGTTGTTTTACATAAAAAATTCTAAATTAAACCACAGTTAATATACAATATAATTTAACTTGATGTAAATAAAATAATAATTTGTTTTAAAAAAAAATAAAGAGGAGAGAAATGTATGATTATTCATACAAACGCTAGATAGCTAAGTGATATAGAATTGATAACACTAAGGTAGATTTTCGGGTTAAATTATTTAATGAGAGAGCAACATTTCTTATACATAATTTATATCAATTAAAAGTTGATTAAACTTTGTATTATAGTATACTTTTATCTAAGGAGGGTTATTGCTGTCTAAAGAAGAAATAGGATTAGAAATCAATCTGTCTTGGTAGAGAGTTGTAATACAGAGAGTACATGATATAGTAGAAGAAGAAAGAGTGAGATGGTATTATCATGCAATGCGGGTGGAAAAGGAATTAATTCAAAGAGAGTGACGAAGATGAAGGGTGTATGAAAAAATACCGCATGGGAGGCCAAGAGGGAGATGGAAGAAATATATAACAACAAGTGTTTGAGTGAGAAGAGAATAATGGAAGGAAATCAAAGAGAAAGAATAGTGGAAGACAGAGAAAGTTATAGGCATTCTACTAGACTGATCACAGCACCGGTTGGAATCAAATGATGACGAGGATTATGAGGATTACCTTTTCATACCAAATAAATGTATGTATACATTTTATGGCCATATTTATAAAAATGTCCAGCTAAAACTTGTATTGTAAATTAATTAATCAACATAAGACAAATTATGGTATCCGTAAATAATAATCATTTAAATCTTTTAAACTTAACTGGTCATCTAAATTAATTGTACAATGGTGGATTACCTTCTAACTATTGTAATGGTTTGGTATCGGTCAAGATAATACAGACTCATTTTATCATGATTACTATCTTTGTGTTAAAAAGTAACAAAAGTTGAAAACAAAAATACAAAACATTACATTCTTATTAAAAAACACCTACACACATATACACTAGAAGATTAATTAAAGTAGAAAGGAGATGTAAAAACAGGAGCTTATCATAATGGGTATAAAAGATTAAGCCCCCGGTAAAAAAAATGATTGAAAATGATAGATTTCGAATATTCCTGTACCTTCTTACATCCTCTTCCTGTCAGAAACACCCCTATAAAAAATCAACCCCGATCTGGATTAGCTTCTCCTGTGGGAAGCGTTAATTCCTCACAAAAACACCCCCACACACGTCACATTAACAGGGAAATTCGGTTTAAAAAAAAGTAATCCAAAAACTAAATTTTAACCCCGTAATGCAGAATTAAATAGAGGGTAAGAGGAATAAAAAATTAAGTTTAAAAGGGTGAATTTAAAAAAAAGGTCTCAACCCTCTTGGAGTATTTGATACGATAAGGTGCTACCACGATGATAATGGGGGTCTAAAAAAAACTCTCAGTAACGAGATTTAATTCCAGTGGTGGATGTTGGCTTGTGGGAAGAATTGAAGAAGGGGGTAAAGGGGGGCGGGGTGAGGGTGATAGAATAGCAGGGATTGCGATAGCTATTCGGAAAGTTTCAGAGACTAGGAACTAGACGGGGGG
>CABEEJ010005561.1:0-29146 GCA_901482245.1 Timema douglasi | reverse complement strand
ATTTTTTTTTTTTTTTTACAAATCCTAAAATATTGAATATTCTTAATTATTCGAAGAATTCAAAACTTAAAGTTTCCTAAGATTTGAAATAGCAATACTCTACAGTTTCAACACTTGTTTAGATGGAATTTAATTTCTCCAGGATACAAACAAATTGTTTGTCAATATAGGGAAAATAAACTAGAATTATTGATTCCTCAAAGTCCCTAGATTCCTCGAAGTCCCTAGATTCCTCGAGAGATTATATTCTAAAAGGAATTCCAAAATTACAGATAGAAACCAAATATGTATGATTTGACTTGAAGCATCAATTTTATACAATCAATAGAATCAATTATATATACATATATAATTGGAAAAACACATTTTAAATTAAAAGAAAAAATCCAAATAACAATATTGTAGAAATAATAAATCGTTCACTCAAAAATTTGTTTCCTAGTTCTGTATAGTAAAATAATTATGACAATTAAAAAGATATGCATCAATTTTTTTGTATCACCAAATGTATTTTCATACATTTATTCCAGGTGTGTTAATTATTTCCTAAACAAAACAAAGGGTCATATTCTGTTATTTAAGTTTGAATTTTATCATTTTACAATCAACCATAAATTAACATCTTAACAAATCCATCGCCATCTTCCAAACTAAGAACCAATCACATCCTAGCCTCTTCTTTTCATAAAATATATCTTATAGTGAATGACAATTAATATAATAGACTTGTTGTAATTGCTAGTAAAGTGTATAATTTATTTTACATCCATTACCGTTTCCTGTTTGTGGCCTGGGTCACTTTTGTATTCACGTCATACATTTTACACTACCAGCTTGCTAGGTCTGTCGTAGCCTAATATGCCTTATAATCTATCTTAAGACTAGGACAAGCACAACATCCAGTCTCGGTCCATTAACGTGTGGCCGAAGGGAGCACAAGTATTTTTACAGTTTTATATAGAATTGACATTTTTTGGCCAAAATAAATCAAATCTCTCTCCAGTAGCAACGTAGAGTTTAGTTTTCTGCACATGCTAATATCAACAGATCTTGAATATCTGTAAAAGGTGTTCTGGAATTTTGTCAAAACTTTTTCTCTTTATTTAATTTTTTTTCGCAAAATTCCAGGACACCCTTGACAGATATTCAAGATCTTTTCATATTAGCATGTGCAGAAATCCAAACTCTATGTTGCTATTGGAGAGATATTTGATTTATTTTGGCCAACAAAATGTAATGCTATAAAAGTTGTAAAAATGCTAGTGCTCCCTTCAGCCGTACCTTAATTCATCACCTTATCCCCATTTTAACAATGAAAATATTTCGATTATGCCGAAAATAAAACCCAGGATCCTTATTTCACTAGACAGTTACGCTCGAAACTGAGCAATGGTATTGGATTAGTAAAGTATATAATATTTTACAGGTAATTCTATAGCTATAAATTGATTAATATAGTTGTTTAGATATGTAGATTGAATGATCCTTGAAAGGAACTTGTTTATAACAAAACAAAATAAGCATATAAACCAAATGTTGCTCTGCGCTTTTATTAATTGGATGAAAAGATGAGCAACGACTGAAATATAGTCCATTACGGTCCCCAATACATGTTCTGGGGCTTTCGTAAGGAAAAATAAGAGCCATTAAAACCATGTACTTCGTGGGGCCCTCAGGTTTTGCCATATCTATCTCGGGCTTCATGAGGCAGCTTTATAATATTCTTTACTAGACCATTCCCCCTATTATTTTCAACAAACATATTGATGAATCATTATAGACTTTACCATAAAATATGAGTGACTATCGACATTTTTATAGGGAATAAATTAAATTTTCAAAAAAAAAAAAATATTAAATTTTCAAAATAAAATAGTGCCTTTGTTACTTGCTGATAATGTAGCTTTATATTGGTGAAATAATTTTTAAAATCGGTCCAGTAGTTTTGGAGTTTATCCATTACAAACAAAAAAAACAACAAATCTTTCCTCTTTATAATATTAGTGTAGATAATGTTTTGCACACTATTATATATCATCAGTAATTAGGATTGCCAATTTTTTCTAATCTTAATAAAGGACATAAGATAAAGATGCAGCCAGGGACATGTGATGTGTTTCGTTAATTTCATATGAAACTGTCTTTATTGAAAGTTCATCAAATAATTGTGAACATTTTTATGAAGGCTCCTGCATGTAATTTTAGGGTGCAAGGACTCCTTAAGTCTAAAAAGTTTGGGAACCCCTGCTTTAGACCATTCGCGCACTAAGCCAAGCTTCCCTAATTAGATTCTCATGCCAAGGTATAATTGTCAAATTAACGAATATAATAATTGATGCAAAATCCCTTACTTATAGATTATTTTGATCTCTCATTCTTCTATATCTTTGTACCTTGAAAGATATCAATCAGTCTTACAAGATACACCATAGTGTAAAGGTGAAAGTTAGGCTTACTACCTTACAGGGTAAACGAACTTTACCTTACATTATACAAGAGCTATCTTTCTTCCATATCCATCTCATTATTTTATAAAAATAAAAATTCTTCAAAAATTATAACTAAATATTTTTAACACTGCGTTTTTCTACCAGTTATGGTTAGTTAGACTCTTATGTACTAATTACGCTAATGAATTTAGGGATTAGGGAGGTTATATTTATAGGAAATATACCTGAATTTGTGTAGAGGGAGGGTGGGAAACTATTTTGGAGAAAAAATCCTCAGTACACCTGATAGAGATTCTAACCTCTATTTCTCCTTCATCGACAATCTAGTCTACTGTGAAAGTAGCGCTTTGGGCCATGCAGTCACCGAAATGGATTTTTAATTAACACTCGACTGTTTGAAATAAGATAAGTTTAATTAAAAAGTACTGTGATAGTATTATATGAGAATAAAAGGTGAACAAAATATTTTATCGATATTAAATTATTAAGGAACTCTGACCACTAGACTACAGAGGTGATCAAATCGATTTATAGATTTTTAAAAGCAGTCAAAACCAACTCGACCTGTATCATTCTCTCGTAAGACATCGTGCTACACAACAATATCTATTGTAGGGTTGAATCCGATTACTGAACGCGTGTGTATCTTGGTCATCCGATTGATCTACCGAGTCCTGCCAGAAGACCCCCCACAGGGCACGCTCGTGTTTGGTGCCACCAGAAACATCTGTCGTCCTCACAAGAGAGTACACACTGCCTCTCCAAACACGGATGGTGACACACGTGACCGCGGGGTGGGAGGGAATCTAATTGGATATCTCGTAGGGACGTGAGGAGATTTATAGTCTCAGGAATATTTTTATTTAACAAACACTGGGACTATCAACGTCTTCATCTAAGACGTAGGGATGAGAAGAGTAGTTTTTGTTTGTTATTTATGTAATATTTGATGATTAACAATAATTATGTTTCATTCAATACAACTTTAATATATATCCGGAGAGCCCTGGTTCGATTCCAGATATTTCCAGATTTTTTGTGAGGCAGTCGGTATGGAAAACGTCAATACAAATGAGGAGCTACTTGAGTGAAAAAAAAAGTGACTCCGGTCTAGAAAATTGAGATTAACACATAACACTCCTTAATAACGAAAGTTTGCCCTATCTTCGTCAACAAGTGGCAGCCGTCAAGTTGGTATAGCTCAATAGCAGGCTGATGCCACGAAATTTTAATATATTTATATATCCAATTATAAAAGAGAATAAATTAAATTAGCTGAATTAGACATTTTTTATGGCATTTATAAGTGTAATCAATTCTGTTTGTCTGGACTTCAATCCTCGGTCCCGGTACAGATTTATCTGATTGCCAAACCCTTCCTTCACCTCTGACAAGACGTGTATTAATCACAACTTGTGAATGTGTGGAATGCCAAGCGTCCGCCGTGGTTCGGATCCCACGTTAAACTGTACGTCCTCCATTTCATTTCACAATCACCCTACCATTACACATTAGCGTAAGTGCGTATAAACCGAACGGGTGGTACTAATAATAATAATAATAATAATGCATCTGCTTAATTTTATTTTTATGCCTAGCAGCGTGTTCTATATCTGTTAATACTCGACCGGGCTAACAGATTTTAAAGAATATAAGCGTCGGGATGATGAGGTAGAACTTAAGGAAACTCTTCCCGTAATTGCACGAAACGAGAACAACGTTTTTTTTATAATAACCACAACCAGTATAATATCCATTCCAGATTCGAAACCCCGGCCTCCCTGTCATCGGTAAACAAGACTCGACTATTTTCCAGAGATACTAGGGAAATGAATTAGATGTGAGAGACGCCATTTAGTTGGGAGAATACACAGGTCTATTCCAAAGCCTTATTAAAATACAAACATGTTTTCTGTGATCCACATTTATACCAAAACACTACCATTTGGTTTTTATACCCATTTATTGTTGTTGATAATATATTATATCAAGAGCTACAGCTGCAGGTCATGTCCTGACATATAGATATGTAAAAGTAGTAGTGTTTTATTTTTTGTGAAAGGGCGGCCTCGCAAATTTCCTTTCTCCAACCATAGTTAATTCTCAAACTTGTCCTTAAACCTCATGCGGAATAAAATACGCGTCTTATGTTATCGCATTTCTAGGCAGGTGTCGTCTTAACAAACACCAGGTAATCTGCATAGAAGCGTGAGTTGGGTGTGTTTTATTTGAGCTTCCCTTCGACTCCTCCAGGAGGCGGAACACGGTCATCAAGAGCGAGGCTATGCTTGCGAGAGAGGCGTGTCAATGTTTTAATAAGATTAACGCGAGGCTATGTTTACTTGTACAGGCGCGCCATAAGCCTCTTAGCCAAGGGTGGTGTAGTAGACTTACACAGCTACACTCCTGTAGAATCTACATACAGCCCATTCACCACTGGCATGGAGGTAACCGACAGCTAGCAGAAGACTTTAAGTGCAAATATTGTTTAAAGGACAATAATGTTAACTGAGGTGGAAATCATTATTTTCTTAGTAATATAATATCAATCATAAATATAAATATTTCTAATAATACTTCATAAAGGATTACTATATAAATATTTTTTTAAAGTTTATTTAAGATAATAAAGATCAAAATACTAAAACAATTAAATTCGTTACTTTGTTGTGGAAAAAGAGATATTATGGTACATGAAATAATAAGTTTTTTTAGCACCACGTATAACTACCCGTTCGAGCTATACGCTGATATTCTAATTGCGCTGATGGTTTAAGTGATTACGGGGGNATTATACACATTTGCGTGTATGGATGGTTGAAAACCCTTTTGTAAATTCAATATCAGTACATCCGACTGAGATACAAACCTCTATCTCCCCGTCATTGTCAATCTAGTCCAATGCAAGTGAAGTGTGTTAATCTTTGTGGTCACCAAAGTGGGTAAGATAGAAAATTAAAAATCATTATGTTCACAATTGTATCTTATTCTAGATAACCAGCAACTAAATGAATGTGTTTTTTTACTTAGAGATAGAGCCGTACAAAATATGATGTACCAAAGGTTGGTTGGATTCTCACCAGTTCCACCATCAGCTGCAAAGGCTACGTAGCACTGAATAAGTGTACTAGGGAAATGAGGAGTGAGGTAGTTTCCCGTTTCTTTCCTCAACGAGCCAGAAGGTACTAATTTACATCATGCGACCAAGCATTGTGAACACTATATCCCATAGATTAATCTGGGCTAGCAAAATATTAGTTAAGAAATAAAACATTTTTTTTTTCAAACAAATGCTTTTAGACACTGTTTAAATGACGTATTCAACCACCCTTGGTTCGTAAGGTTCATCATCTTGATTTTTGAAGTAAACGAAATCTTTTATACTCTCTCGTTAGTAAAACAATTTTAACTGACCCTAAGAGGCCACTTTAACAAAAAATAAACACCCAAACGGTTTACTTTCATAAGCTTGTGCTTGAATAATGTAGAAACATATAAAAGAAGAAATTATCAATAAAATATTTTAGTGAATGTTTAAATCTCCAAAAGTGATAGCAGCTCAAAACATTGTCTTCCAGACCCTATGGTCTTAGGTGACCTGGCGGTCTAGGGGTAAGGTGTCAGACTTCTGTGCTGGCTGCCGGAGTTCAATCCTCGGTCTCGGCATAGATTTATATGATTACCAAACCCTTCTTTCACCTCTGACAAGACATCTTGTAAATGTGGGGAATGCCAGGCCTCCACCGTGGTTAGAATTCCACGTTAAACTGTAGGTCCTCCATTTCATCTCACAATCACCCTACCATTACACATTAGCGTAAGTGTGTACAAGCCGAATGGGTAGTAAGACGCGGTGCTAATAATAATAATGATAATAATAACATATGGTCTTGCGAATGGATACGTGAGAGTAGATCTGATAACTTAAACTAGCTGTTAGCTATAACCACTCCAGTAGTGAGTCGACTATAGTATCACCTCATCCCAGGAGGGTATGACGTCATGGAAATTATTTTAGGATAAGATGAAATTATTTTAAAATAGGATTATAAGCTATGCTAACGGGGAGGTAGTTCGTTGAGTGTTTGCTAGCTTAGGGGTGGGAATGGGAAGAGCGGGGTTTGAAGAGAGACTGTTTGGTAAATGTACCCTTTCATCCTCATTACCAGATTTATCAAACACATACACAGCTCGAGGTATACAGTAACAAAACTCTACGCACGCACGCGTGTGTTTGCGTGTATTGGTTTCCACGAATATTCATAATGAGGAATGGATAGTGGTAGATGTTTGGCCAATAAAGGGTTGGAGTGAAGGGGTGCACAGACAGGCAAAGTTATTTAGTACAACAAATAATTATTAACTGTCCATTTTTATAAATCTTGACCTTTTTTTTTTTAATATTATATTTTCTGAATATGATGCACTACATGATAAAAGAAACACCAGGGTAAAAGAATAAGGACATTTAACGTTCACTTCCTTAACACAGATTTTTTCCCCACTATAAACCAATCTAATCTAATACAGTAGACCCGCTTGCTTCTTATATTATACTTACAGTCTTGGGCCATCTGGAATCAAACCAGGCTATCATTTGTATTTTGGTTTTTTATCTATTTAAATACAAAATCAGGTTTTAAATTTTGTGAAAAATGTAGATATTATATTAGCCCAAGCTTGTCTCACACTGGTTGGGACCGAAATGGGTTGGATTAGTGACATTTTATAAATTGTTTCTTACTCACTACTATATATATGTTCCCTTTCCCATCTCCACCCAATTTGTGTAATTTATCTTTCTGGTTTTTACCTCCGAGTCATATTATTCATTAGACCTACATGAATATGAATCACGGGATTGAGTCTGGTATGGTAAGGCCCAATTTAGAGAAAATGCAAGATCATTTGTATGGAGTGAGGATAAAATAGCCTCAGTATTTTAATTCCAACTTCTTCATCCCCAATCCAGTCTAGATGAACTTGACATCTAGTTCACATGTTAGTCCGAACGAGTAGTATAATGTGGTGTGAAAAAACAAAGTTAGATGTTTTATAAGTTTATTTAAATTAACATATGGACCTAGGTTTTCCAAAGATAAAATACTGAATGTGACACTTTCATGATATTGTGTTAACTGTCAATCTTACTTACTCGTTTGAAGCTGGTCTTGAATCTAAAACACTATCCATACCAAGAGTATATATTAAACTGTACTCTTGAGATATGTTTTCAGTCCTTTTAATTATTTTGTTACGAACTTTCTTCCAGTACTCCATCCAATCATCAAGCCATCCATCTCTTTCTAATCAACATCACTCACGTTCCAACTTTTACTACTAACTTTCAGTCTCCTTTCGTTGGCCTATTGAAACTAAGTTACTAACTTCTAAGATCTGAAGAACATTGATGAAACCCACAAGAAGAAACAAACACCCACACACAAACACCGAGAAAGGTTTTAAAAAAAGAAGTAAGAAAATAAAAAGGCTGAAAAGTTATGTGGGTTTTTGAAGACGAAGTTTCAGTGATCTAAAGAAGGATGTAGTATGTCGTTAATGAAACTCAAGTGGTCAACTTTGTTGCCTTAAGGGGAGTGGAGAGAAAAGCTTAAAAGAATTGGTTTGAGGTGTTTGAGGAAGAGTGACATATGGAGCGTGACATTGATAGGTTAATTAAGGGGAAAGCAATTGATGAATAGGTGATCTTATGAAGGGATGGAAGGAAAAGCTAGTCAAGTTAACTATTTTGTAAATGTTAATATAAAAAAAAATCTTGCAACTTGGATAAAATACTTAATGAGTAAAAACGTATAAATGTATACATATATTAATCGCAATTGTTATTTTATATTTGTCAAGGTTATCGTGGAGTTTTAACGGATATTTTATTTTATATTAATTTAATACATTCTGTTCAGATACCAAGATATTCTTGAAATATATTTGAGATTTGTTAAGATTACTTTTGTGTAAAAAAATTATACCAATATTGTATTTATATTAGGCTAAATATTTTTGCTATACCTTTTTTTTTATAAATACGTACCCTATCTCACGTTAAATTCCAGCCGACCTTAGTAAATAAACATACATTAATGTCCTCATAATATCCTCATAATGTATTGAGGACACGTGAATAAATTATAATGATCTTCCAGCATAAATTTGATTGTTTATATTTTAATTTATTTAATTAATTATTTGCATTGGTAGCCACGCAGGTTAAAATTTAAACCTCATCCGTTTAGATTTGTTAGTGATTGTATAAAAAAAAGGGGGGCATTTCTTAAATTATTGCTTTTCACTCTACTTCCGCACCAACATGGGTTAAGTTCGTCTAAGCTCTACCTTCAATCTACAATCAAGCGGTGCTATCAGGGTTGTAAGAATAACTGTGGGGCATTAATGGATTATAGATATTATAAGAGCAGGAAAGGAATTTAAAATTAAGGGAAACATCGATAAGGTGAAAGTGACGAAGGTGTAGCATTTGTCTACAAGAAAAACGATATCAAATACTCATCCCAATTCACCATCCTGGCAGCGTTGTACTCCGAAACGAGAGAGACGACAACAATACCGACCGCAATTCAACCGCACAGACAAATGACCAGCTCCACCTAAGAATCGAACCACGCCCACTAGAGGTCGCTATGTGCTCAAGATATTCCAAAGAATTTGAGAAGAGAAGAGATGCCTGGCCCACAAAGTGCCAAAACATTCCAATTACTTCGATAAATGAGTAGAAGCTTATTATGTCACTTGAATTTCCCTCCCGGTGTATTATACTCTTTGGTTCCCCTCCCTTCCCCCCCCCCCTTTGTTCCGTGTTCCTTGAGTTTTGCGAATCGTATATAAGACCGGCGTAGTAAAGCGTCCAGCAGTCTTGGACATTGTTCGGACTTAATCGGACAAATCCGAGGCTTAAATATTATTTAAAAGATGTAAGGATAAATTTCTTTACGGCGTAAATATTTTTTTATTGTTATTTTTCAAAATTCCCTTTCAGCATGTTATTATTTACACTTTCAAATTACTAATTGTTTGAATCTTATAAAACTTAAATGTTTCAAGTTGTATTTAAATGGTATAATCTATTTATATCAGTCTAGGGATACATTTTGGGATATCACTATTTTGCTGATAGATAAAAGAAAAGATCTCTAATATAGATTTTTAATCCCGCCTTTTTATTATGCTGGTTAGATTTTTCTTGTCTACGTAATGTTTAAGTTAAATGTTCTTATTAATTTTTCTTGCTTACTCTCCAGTATTGTTAATATTGTGATGATAAATTTAGGGTAATATGATTTTAGGTTATTATGGGATGTATTAGAAATTTGTGGGCGATGCTCATTTTGATTATGTTGAATAATTATTATTAATAGAATGCATATGTTAGAAAGTTAATGATATATATATATAGATATATTAGAAATTTGTGGATGATGCTTATTTTGATTATGTTAAATAATTATGAGTAATGGAATGCAGATGTTAGATAGATACATGGTTCGTATTAGGATAATATTGAGTAACTTTGTATGTAAAGTTCAGGCGAAAAATAATAAACTAAATGGTTCTTTGTTGTATATATTCTAAAAAATGGTTGTTTATTAGAAAATAAAGACAATCTAAACTTAAATCCTTCTAGCTCATTGCAGATTGTGAATTTAATTAAGATCGTAGGAGCTTTTATATATTTCTACATAATACTATTTACTTGTTACATATATATATATTTAATTCTGATATTTATAATTAACATATAGATGAAATTCTTGCAATTTATTTAATGTTATTGTTAGTGAAAATACCCTTAGGTTTAGAAATTATCTGTCTACTCCTTCCTTAATTTCAATTATTATTATTATTACTACTATTATTATTACATTTCTGGAGACCAACCGTCATGTTCTTCCCATACCTGGATTGAGTTGCATGCCCCGGGTTTCTTTATTCACTCAGAATCCAAAACTATTACTTATACAGCTCACTCCTATTGCTTTCGTTATCATATACATTTATTTTAATGCGATTTGGACTCTCTTTTGTAGGATTTTGAGATATTTATGGTTCAAACGTTTTAATTCAATAAGGTAGTGTTAATATATCGACTGAAAGGATGAAACTTAAACAAGTAAGGTCGTTAAACTAATTGGGAAGTTTGATGACTTTGAATGGAAACTGTTTGAATCAGGGTGGTCATGGGGAAGGGAGCATATGGAAGAGTAAGGAGATTGCTGACAGCTGGAAGAATCACTATTGAGTTAAGAAATAAGTTTTCAATATGTTATGTGTGGAGTAGAGTGGATTGTGGATCTGAGACGTGGACAGTCATTAAGAGATGACAAAGGTATTTGGAAGGTTTTGAAATGTGGTTGTGTAAAAAATTAAATAAACTGACAGGATGAGGAATAAGGAGGTGATGAGGTGGTTAAGAGTGGAGCCTATTTCCGATTATAGGAAATAGAAAAAGTCTTGGTTGGGTAACACACTACGTAGGGATCATGGAGGGGAAGATAGAAGAAAAAAAGAGGATTAAAAATATTGGGAATGCTAAGAGAGATCCAGGAAGGATGAAGCTACAAGAAGATGAAAGAAGACACTCAGGACAGATATAGTGGAAGACGTCCAGTTGATACCTGTCCAAGGACAGATTCATAGAAGAAGGAAAAATCTTGAAAGATCTATTGTCAATTTGATTATGACCAGGAAGAGTAGTAAGACAAGCTCCAAGTAAACGTTCACTTCTATTTAATATCGCAATCATTAAAGAATTAAATAATCAAGTAATTATACGTTTACTAGATACTGGACATCAATAAAATCCTCAATTCCTCAAATCTAATGGTATTCTAGAGATTCAAAATTCGTAAAAGTCAAAAAATTTAACTCAAATACAATTATGAATAACTTAACTTCAAGTAACAATTTTAATTAGTTGGTAAAAAGAATAATGCAGACTTTTGAAGTTGGAAGAAAAACCAAATAAAAAAAATGTATAGATATATCTAATTTACTAAAAAAAGCCTCTCATTAATGACGTAAATTACATTACAATCAATAAAGCATTTGTCAGTGGAATCAGCCTTAATTAAAATAGTTTAGAGTATATTTTAAATATACTCACATTAAATAAAACATTTTTAAGGATTAGAATATTTAAATTTGGATTCAATATTTTAAATAAAATTTACGATTCGGATTCGAAATTAGGATTCGAGAAATATAGGATATAATATTTACTTATATCAACAAAAATTTTAATTAGTTTAATCAAGATCACGACACCAGATCTTAATTTTTTAAATATGTATTTTATAAAAATATATTGATAGTTAATTTATAGCCAGACACATCTATAATCTTGAATGAACACTTACTATGAGAGGATCACGTTGTTTGATTATATTAACTCGTCAATGGATGAGTAACCTATAAGTGTTGTGGTGAACTGATGTATTCCTCTGAATAGTTTAGTTTATGGGTGTATTATTGGGTAAAATAAAATCTTAGTTTTACTCAACAAATTGATTTTTTTTTAAATTCTTAACTCTAAAATGTACGGTATTAAAACTTACTCAATCTTTGTGGTTGAAATATACAATATTTTTCAGTGGGAAGAAAGTCATACATTTATTTGTTCAAAATGTTTGGTAAGAAGTGGTCAGAGACGAGATGAAAGGGCAAAGACAGAGGGGGTTTGTTGGAGGTATTTGAGGAATAAACCCTTACTCTTCATCTTGGCCTCAAGGTAGTGAATATAGATATTTGACTAGATCTGGCAACTTTGTCTTCTCTCTGAGGTCAAGTTAAACACGATCTCTCTCTGATTTTACTAAGAAACGAACCAATTTGGTTCCAATCCAAGGGAAACTTATATACAGTAGTGAAGTATATATGTTTTAAATAGCTAGTTAATTAAGTTAATTATTAATAAAATCCTTCTTAACCCCTTTTTAATAGTAGATCAATCTAACTAAGCATAAAAACAATACAATTAAATAAACAGATTTTGTAAAGTTAAAATAAAACTTACTAAAAATCATATTGTTTGGTATGACGTACTTAGAGTGGAATTTTTAAACACACACATACATAATATAAAATTATACATCTCAATTTATTAGTCACATCGATATTCAAAATTACGATATTTTAAATGAGAGCGGGTAGTAAGATGTATTTGTGCTAAGTTGTTAAGTTACAAGGTATGGCGACATCCTTCTACGTCTACGACAACGCAGTTTTGTGGACAGAAACGCACCTGGATGACCACACCTTTTTTCTTTTGAGAAGCTTAGAGAAGGAAATGTCGCTTGATATACCCTTTCAAGGAACGCATCTCTTCACTTTCCTTCCTGACGAGGAGCCGTGTAGGTGGAGTCTATGATATCTTAATCTGTCTTCTAAATATCACGTGTTGGTAATTATCATGCATATAAAGTAATAGTCGGGTTTTTATTAAAATCTACAACGTGTGAAATAGCTAGCAAAAAATTGGTTATCTACTTAAAATAAAAATAACTATAAAACACCAGAACTTTTAATTTATAAAAATAAGACATCATCCCTTTTTAATTATTACAATACATAACAGCAAACTTGGACCCAATTCAATCGTTATATTCAATGTCACCCTAATGGTGGCGTACAAACATTAATATATCAGGCTAACTCTTTTAAACGTTACAACCTTATATATTTACAAATTACAAACTAAGTAAACGTCAAACAGCCCACGCATCACCAGCAATGGTGACCACGTGGATAAAAGTGTCAGCCAGTAGTCTCATGTTATATTCATTCAGAAAACATTCTAAGAAATTAGTGTCAAGGAGCGTTTAATGTTTACTAATATTAAGTAAGATTTGAACATCCCTTAGTACAAATTTCTTAGAATGTTTTCTAAATTAGTATTTGATGCGCCCAAATCAATGTTTTAGCACCGCGTATTACTACCCATTTGGCTATAAATATGTTACAAATTTTAAAAATTACATTCAGTCATATCCTTTCATGCTATTTGACTTGTCATTAAAGAAAAGCTAAATATTAGAATCCTTGCTGCAAAAATTAACTTAAACTATTTCTAAATTATATCTTACTCATCCTTACCGCAATAGAGTGACAAAAGTCTATCTCTTACACTCGGGTGCAGCGAGCAGAAAAATGATACATTTACTAAGTACACAGCTCTGAACAATACAGATATAAATAAATCATTCGCGAAGTAATACATTTATATATATATAATATAATATCACAATGGAAATAATTAAGGTCTTCTAGAAATCACTTATTTTCTTTAGCCAATAGTCTACGACACTGGCTAAACATAATTTTCTAAATAACATTCCCTTTTCTTCAATTATCCTAATGCTGCCTTTTAATTATATTATACAGGGTGAGACAATTGAATGTGACTTTTTTTTCTAGCGCTATTGTGAAGAGCTTAGGTATAAAAACTTCATTATAATTCAATTTATGAATCTCTTATTGCTGAAAAAAATAAATTTCAAGTGGTATCCAAGACCAGTGATACATTCTGGCTCGTCGTTCCAGTAGAAAAAGAAAATTTTGTTTACATACCCGTAAAGAAAAGCTTTGATAATTTTAAAATGTGGTTCTGGAGAAGACTTGAGAAGACCAGATGAACAGACAGGATGACAAATGAAAAAGCCCCAAGAAGAGTGGGTGAGAAAAAAACTATTTTGTATTTGATTCTTCAGTACAAATCAAAATGGATAGGACACATTCTTAGAAGTAACTGTATTCTACACGACGTAATTAAAGGGAAGTATGAGGCAAAGAGAAGCTTAGGAAGAAGGAGGATTCAAATGTTGAATGACTTTAAGGAAATAATAGAATTCCAGGAGCTTGTAACAAGATACATTGCAACAGTTCATTCAAATGGCATAACACTCACCCTCCGACAAGTTGGACTCCACCTCCAACCCATGCTTGGCCGCACCTCCTCCCTCTAACACATTATCTGGCTGACTGATAGGAGGCGGGACTTGGCGCGGTGGAAGAAAAAAGATCACACCCATGGCAAACAAATGAAGGCTACGTTGCGCGCATAGTCGTTTCTTCCTTTGCCCGACTTGTCCAAGCGCATGTTCTGTGGTCATCATGTCAACGAAGCTTCGATAAGCTTCCAGAAGCTTCTACACGCTTCGAGGTCTCGTCCTTTCCACTCCCGTCTCACCCTTGGTTTCCCACTACTCTTTGAGGACATGTGGTCTGGTGAGCTTGCTATATATAGCGGTGTTTTGTAGTCACGTCACTCATTGTATCAAATGCTTACCAAAGGTGAAAGTCAAATTAAGCTGAGACTTAATTCTATCCTTCAAAATTCTCTTTCGGTTAAATATGTGTGAGTCTTCATAATTATTGATTTGATCTTATAAATTCAAATATGCTATTATAGGATGGGTGTTTTGGTATCAGCGTGGTTAATTTGCAAACACGTTATTATTTTATTTATACTTTTGGGGAAACTTAATCCTTGCTCCAATGTAAACGTACTTTCTGCTTTCACCGCCAGGCGACTAGCTTTTGATTGCGCTCTTACCGACTTACGGATTAATTGTTGGTGTCGTTCGTTTAAGAACGAATTTTGGGGTAAAATAACTTTGAGATCACCTATTAACATTTATGAGTATGTGGGAAGCTTACACTTAATTGTCTATAGTATACTTGTAACTTCAATAGATTTGGACTGTCTTAGGTGGTTAAAGGGGAAGTTGATGACCCTTGATTTGTATAATACTTTATGAATGTATCACTTTGGGATTCGTTGCTTGGCAGGACACTTATATTTAACGCTGTACAATTAATATTAGATGCGCACGAACTTATTTGTTGTTGTAAGTTATCTTATAAATCCCTTCTTTATATCAAGTGTCTTTGTTACGTCATTGGACAGATTATTATCACGGGAAGCGGGGGAACTTTATAATGAATTTGTTTAGTAATCTTGTAATGTTCAGAACATTCATAGCATAGGTGGCAAGTTTGTTTAATATTTGAGTCTTCCACTCTGGTCACTCTAGTCAATATTTATATATTTATGAAATACCCTTGTTCAATATTAAAATCTGACTTTGAACCCTCTAGTCAATATTTATAAATTTATTAAATATTCTTGTTTAATATTAACGTCTTTGACTTTGGACAGTCTAGCCAATATTTATATATTTATTAATTGTTATTGTATATCGACTGTTTCTTTAATTTACAATAAAATATACTGTTCTCTTGTCACTACATGACTATCATTTGCTCAATAAGAGGTTGTTCCAAGATGGAGGAGGCAGACCACATGGCAGGGAGAATTGATGGTGTTATCTCGCTGACAAAAGTAATGGATCTGTCGGAAGACAAAACACCTAATAATAATAATATATAAATATGCCTCATCTGATAAAGGCAAACTGTTGAAAACATCTGGATTTTTATTCAGCATGAACATGAACTGCCTAAAAACGTCAGCATATAAACTTGGTATTTTGCTTTCGCCTGACCGCTCCAAGTCTAAAGAGTGCGTAAACCAACCATGATCCATTTTAGAGTTCAAACAACGAGTCGCTGAAGAAATTCAAATGATTGGAACAAACTATGTAAAGTTTCAAATCTAGATTACAACTTATACAAGAATATATCTTTTTTCCTGGAGGCCACATAATAAACATTATTACTAAAATAAAAAAACAGATCCAAAAAGTGCGTTTTATTGCGGTTTTTCAACTGAAGAGGTTTTCTTCTCGTTCATCATGAGCTCGCCACAAAAGTCAACACATTACATTGTCGCACTATTTATAACTTGTTAGTACTCTTCTACATCACCTGAGTCAGAACTGTGAGTCTGGGGTTTAAGTCCTGGATGGATTCAGACGTTATTTTTCCACACTCTAGTTACAGTAGCCCCGTGGCTTCTTTGGTACTGACTGACAGTTCAAAGCTGACTTCTGACAGTCAACATTTAGGTATATACCTAAATTTAGACTGTCAGAAGTGTCAGCTGCTAAACACATATTTCTGAAGATCATGTGGTTAGGCGTAGTGATACATAATTTGGTCTGGTAACTTTTCAAAGCCATCAGCTGTCAGCTGTGAGCTGTAACTCAGCACCAAAGAAGCTATGGGGCTGTTGTAGGTATATTTTTGTTGGGTTGGTAGGTAGATTTACCTAGAACTAACCTTGGACATTATGCTTCACCAATTACGAACACTGGTACTAGATGTACTAAAACTAAGTATTTATTTACAGAGAAGGCTCTTTACTATTTTATTTTGTTAGTACGTTTGGACCTATTAAGACAAAGTATTTAATCTAAGAGAAAAACAGCTTATAGTTCAACCATATTACAAACTTGATCTCCCATTCACAGACAAATCAGTCTTTTAAGATCTTTACGTCATAACCCATGCATACATGGTGGTGGGGAAGGAATATTAAAAGTGAGGGTTATTTTAGATATCTCATTTAAATCTTCAACTCAGATATTCACAACTGAGAAATACAAAATAACAAAATGGTTAATGATCCAACATACAGGCTGATCCGTTCGAAGCTACAGTTGCCCCATGGCTTCTTTGGTGCTTTCCGACAGCTCAAAGCTGAGAGCTAACGGCTTTTAAAAGTTACCAGACCAAATTATGTATCTCCACGCCGAACCATAAGATTTGCAAAAATATATGTTTAGCAGATGTCACTTCTGAGAGTCATCATTTAGGTATTTACCTAAATGTTGACTGTGAGAAATCACATGTGAGCTGTCAGTTAGCACCAAAGAAGCCATGGGTTTACTGTAAATAAAACTACAATGATATTTTAAATTTTGCTATGAATTCTTTACCCTCCCTCCTCCCCCTTTTATCTATTCAGGTATATAGAGGAATCTTGGGTGTGTATTAGTATATATAAATATTGTATATGGTTAACCATTATCACTGCAGCATTCAAACTAATCAAACAGCGGTAGCTGACTAACACAGAAAGGTTTGGTTGTCAGATTGAGGGCCAGTTTCATAGTCAAATTTAGTACGCCTCAAGTGCGGTGCTACACTAAGTACATGACGACACCTACCTAAACCAGAATGGAATGGGTCAGTTTCCTATGCGAGAACGGCCCATTCCATTCGAGTTTAGGTAGGTGTCGTCTTGTATTTAGTGTAGCGCTGCACTTTATGTGTACTAAATTTGACTATGAAACTGGCCCTAGTCTATGCTGTATAAACCAAGGAGGTCATGTAAAAATAATACCAATATATATTTAGTGTTTATTGTGTCTTTGGTTCAAAGTGTGACTAAAATATCATAGCTAGTTTTAAATGTATATGTTTTTAGTTTTGTCATTTCAAATTGATTACCAGTATAAATGAAATAGTGCGCGTAAGACGTTTGGTGCAGTTGTGAAAACACCTGTTAATCCCACCGTGTGTGTTTACTTTTGACTTGTGTTTCTCTGTCCAGTGTCTATTGTGGTTGGGTTTTTTTCCACCGCGTTTTACTATATATTTGAGTTATAGTGTTGTGTACTAATTACACTAATGGTTTAGCGATTAGAACGGTTTAGTTGAGATTAAGTGCACCCCCATTTGCGTGGAAGAAGAGTAGAAACCCATTTAGGAAAATATTCTCAGTGCACCAGACCGGGATTGAATCCCAATCTCCCCGTATTCGGCAGTCTAATCCAACACGAGAGTAGTGCGTTAGACCCCATTGGCACCGGAGAGGGTGTCTGTTCAATCACTCGAGAGGTTAGGTTAGATTAGGTTTGAGAAATTTAAAGGTTATCACCTGAGGTTTAGACTATGTAATGTTATGTTAGGCTTGGTCTACAAAAATAAAAGGATATAACCTAATGGTAAGATTAGATCTAAAATTGAAACCCGCCTTGGTGGCGTAGTTATCTAACGCGCAAGTTTCGTTTTGAACTAGACTGCCGAGGACAGGGAGATTGAGGTTTGAATCTCATTCGGGTGAACTGAGGGTAGGTTTTTATAAATGGTCTTCCACTCTCCCTCCACACAAATGTGAGTCCACTTCCTCTATATTCAACCTTCCCAATGCCTAGACCATTAGAGTAGGCTACTTAAACGTGTAAACCAAACGTATAGTATTTCGTGGTGCTAAATATTATTATTATTATTATTATTATTATTATTATTCTAAACTTGAAGTAATTCCAAAAGTGATAGCTGAAGATCAAATTACATAACGTATGAATACATGTAAGTGGTTCTAGTAAGTTTTCTAATTGTCAGATAAGGTTATTCCTAAGAAGTACGGGTTGTATAATTATTTGATAGGATTACTAAGAATCACTTGCAATAGATAAAAATGTCCTTCCTACTATTTTGTGATGTCCTACTTTGTCAGCGTAAGCCCCTTTGAAACAGAGGAGGAACCAGCAATAGATATGAAAAAAAGTGAAGATGACAAAGTGATTGCCTCAGAGGAAGAGAGGCGTCTAAGAATGCTCGCCCTATTTCCTTTCTCCTCCCTAAGCACCCACACACCCACCTACCACGACAATGTCCGTCTGTCGATACTAATCTGAACTCCAGACCACTCTTCGGTCGGGGACATGGGACCAGCTTACTGGTGGCTGAGAGGGAGCGGAGGGATATTTTGGAGAGAACACAGGAGGGAAATAAGATTGCCCTCAAGGTCTCCTTTTTCCTCCCAACAACCACCTCTTCTACCATTCAGGAGGGACTGACTTCTTCAGGTTTTGAAATAGTCTGTAGCAAGATAAGAAATAAATGTAGCATTGAATTACCGTAGTTTATTTTTCTTGTGTTTTTTTATCGGAATAATTTTGATAATGATTGTTTAAGG
Source organism: Timema douglasi (assembly GCA_901482245.1). Classification (NCBI taxonomy): domain Eukaryota; kingdom Metazoa; phylum Arthropoda; class Insecta; order Phasmatodea; family Timematidae; genus Timema; species Timema douglasi. The sequence continues at coordinate 9,838 of CABEEJ010005561.1, read as the reverse complement.
ATTATACAATTAGACAGTTTCCTAACTCCAAATGTATCAATTTATTTCATAAAACAATTTAAATAAAAAGAAACATTAGTTATCGATTATACAATGTAATAACTCACTACAATAATAATAATAATAATAATAATAATATTTAGCACCGCGTCTTACTACCCGTTCGGGTTATACGCTTTAAGTACTAATTACTCTAATGGATTAGGAATTGGGAAGGTTGTATTAGAGGAAGTGAACCCACATTTGCGTGGAAGGAGAGTGGAAAACCATTTAGTAACCCCCCCCCCCCAGCCCACCCGACCGATATTCGAACCTCTATCTCCCCGTCCTCAGCAGTCGAGCTCAACACGACAAACGCGCTAGCCAACTACGCCACCGAGGCGGGTAACTCACTACAGTTTGATTAAAAAGATTCTAACATTATTTATTAGATTCCTCTTCTTAAGTCAACAACCATAATATTGGTTTATTTTGATTTTTATCCATTCAGAGCGGGGCATTCACTCAACCTCTCGGCTGGTTGGTGCTGAATGCACTATCTGGTAGAAATCCCATCTACCAGTGTAGTTCAGAAAGTGTGGTAGTTCCCCGTTGCCTTCGACACACTGATTTTCTACGAGTGAGAGCGAACGGGTCTACTAGTTTTTGCAAGAAAGGTATTTTAATGATTCATTTACATGTCACGATCAACATGCGACCAAATGGCTTTACCTACCGTCCAAAGGAAGTTTATTATTATTATTATTAGCACCGCGTCTTACTACCCGTTCGGGTTATACGCCCTTACGCTAATGTGTAATGGCAGGGTGATTGTTACAGTTTAACGTGGAATCCGAACCACGGTGGAGGCCTGTCATTCCCCACATTCACAAGATGTATTGTCAGAGGTGAAGGAAGGGTTCGGTAAACAGATAAATCTGTGCTGGGACCGAGGATTGAACCCCAGCCGCCAGCATAGAAGTCTTGACACCTTACCCCTAAACCACCAGGTCACCCCCAAAGGAAGCTATGAGCTATGGCTTTTTATCAATCAAGAAATATCCGTCTACCACTGTCGGGTTTTAACCCAAAAACATCTGCTCCTGCGATGTGAAATTGGCCCTAAGACAACAGAGGTTTACATTTATTAGATAGCCTGTGTAATAAAAGTAATAATAATAATAATAATAAACATTTCCCTTTGCAGGCATTCTCTTTTATTACAAAAATAACGTGTATACGAACATTTTATTTGGATGATTACAAAATAGAATAACAATCATTAATGCCCGATATTAATTTTGTAGTGAACATAAAATGTCCCGGTATTTCACTTTAGATAATGGAACTGCTAACAAGATTAAATTATTCGAAATATAGCACCTATGGTTTTATCTTAACAGTTGAAGTGGATTTGTTTTATTTCGGCTGGTCCACATATGGGTGGATTGCAAAGATGAAGCGGAAAAATAGGGTTTATGGGTTAAGACCACCATGAAAAGTATCCTCCCATTCTAAACATATAATTTAAAAACAGATAACTACTTTTTAACTATTTTACGTACACATTTTAAACCTGAGTTGATGTAGAGCTGAGCTGTTTTTATTATTACAAAACATTGTTGTGAGTGTAATCCCTCTAAACATTCTTCTTTATCCTTAATTCTTAGATTATCCCGTTATAATCCTGTGCTCAAAGCAATCATTAAAACACTATTACCCTTTTGAAATGAACATTTCAAAAAGGGACTAAGTTCAGAAATTGTAGAATTAACATTCAGAAAATTCTAAACAAATATTTGAAAAACATTCATGAATATACTGTGATCAATGCTCTAACATAAACATAAAATGGTTCTATAGAATGGTATAGTTAGTTCAATGCATTTGATTTTGAGCATATTAGAATACGCTTATATACAAATGTTCAACAATTTATTTATAACATAGTTACTAAAATTAGCAATTACTAGCTGACCCGGCAAACGTTGTTTTGCCATATAAATAATTTTTAAGTAATTTCTAGTGTAGACAAAAAATAGCTTACTTATTGTAAGTGTGTAAGAATGTGGTATATGCGTGAAATAGGCATGGAGCGCTGTGAACGATGAGGGAATATAAAAATAACAAAAGGCAAACATTATTTTTAAGTTATTATAATTTATTCCTTAAAATTATATATCATTAATTAATCAATTACGACAGTAACACTAACAAACAATATCAATCTCTTAATGCCATAGCGTGAACAATATTTTTTGTTAGTCCATCTTTAGCTAACACAAACAAACTGGATGGTTTACCCACTCTCATCCCCGTTCTCATCCCTACTCCGTGCTGTTTACTGGGTCAGAAGTGACACCTGTAGACAACTGGCGGGGATAACTAATCACATGACGATTGATCAGTTATCGACCGGGGATGAAAAATGATTAAATTACTAAAATGGCTATTAAAAAATAGGGGTTGGTGATAAAAGGGTAAAAATTTAGGGTTGTATGTATTTTTTAATGCGACATAATAAAAAAAATAAAGATATTAAAAAAATGTCTAAAAATTATAGAAAAATGTTAAGGGTGGACAACCCTTATCACTAAGGGGTATGAAAAATAGATGTTGGCCGATTCTCAGACCTACTCAATATGCTCACAAAATTTCATGAGAATCGGTCAAGCCGTTTCGGAGGAGTACGGGAACGAACATTGTGACACGAGAATTTTATATATAAGAAGACAAGAAGATAAATTGAGCATTCTATGGTTAAATTAATGATCAGGCTTGTAAAATATTTTTGTGATATTGAGTTCTTTCAAACATGTTTCATTCCTATATTTCTAGAAACATTAAAGAAACTAAAATAATCGTAATTATATAGTGACGGTTTAAATTTTAAAAAGTGTAGTGGACCAGTTCTAAAGTGATTCAAAGCTTACTTAAAATAGGTTACTATTGAGTGTGTAAGAGAATTCACAGTTAAAAATAGTCTTGAATATTTAATTTCTTCTGTCATTTATTTCTATAAGGAAAAAAATGTCAACAAGTTAGTTTGACTTTAATTGCCGAAGCTTCTACTGAATAAAGGCTTTGGCCCTGTCTAGTGCAAGTCTAAAATCTATTTTGTGGGATGGTGGGCGGGAGGGTGAAAGGCGTGGCGTGGCTTCAGAACCGACCAAAGTATCCTTCCGCGCCAACAAGAACAGATGGATCGCGGAAACAGATAGCGCTAGTTACCGGACAGGTCTTGTTGAAAAAGCAAACGTTTGAAAATATCCGTTTTCTCGAGAATGAGTAAAACTTTTATGTTAAAATTTTCAAAACCCCTTCTAAGATAATGTATCGATGTTTATTGATTGTTACATTTTCTTATTTTTTGTTATGAAGCCGGCAGTTTTCTATTGAATAATGTCAATTTTATCGATATTTGATCACTGTTAAAATTATAGAGGTGGTGTGTATATAAAAGGTAGAACTTGGTCAACATGCTTATATTCTTGAACAAACCGTTTCTGAAAAGAAAATTCCAAAATAATAAAAATTCTTGAAGATAATCGTTTATTTCCATGGCTCTGCATTTCCACGCCAAATGAAAAGAGCCAAACGCCTTAACTTAAGTTCTACAGGCTATAAGAATGTTTTGCACATGTTTTAGCTATATTCTGGAGAACTCGGGTTCTACTGAGATACTTTTTGATCTAACGTCAAGTTGTTGGACTTACTCCGGTATTATAAGTGAATTTAATCAAGTCAATATTTAATCAAAAGCAACAAATAGTTGTAAGAATAAATGTTAAGCAGCAGCCACACTATGTAAGTAAAATATTTCCAAATTGGCATCATCCATCAAAAGTGACAAACCTAAAACACAATTTTAATCATGAGAAAAAGCTCTTTTGTCATGAACCTGTATATAATATTAGATTTTTTAGATTAAAAAACCAAAGTTGATTCTGAAAAACTTGTTAAATCTGAAAAATAATAATTCAATACACAAAAACTAGTTTATTTCGTATATAAAATATAATATATGTTTATTTGTCTGGTGCATTTGATTGGCTGAAATCAATTTTGCACGCCCTTTTGTAAGAGTTTCTAGACATTTTAGATTTAAAGTCGTTAGTTTTTTTTTAAATAAAAAAATGAAAACAGGTATATAGAATGTGATTTCCTTATATTAAACTAAGGTTTTGAATACAAAGATATTTGCTTTCTTTTATGTATATCTTTTGTCAGCCGATATTTTTTTCCAAACAATGTTTCCTTTCATAAAATCACCAGTATGATTTTGAATCGTTTTGTCAACACGAGGTAAAAAAATAAAATTTGTATACAAGATTTATTCTCACAACAATACAAATTCAAACAGGACGATAGAACAGGAATAGATTTGTATATAGGTTAGTGAAAATACGACAGAAAATGTGTTTGACATCTCTTGTGAATAAATAAAATACATTCCGCCTAACCTGATTATAGCAATAAATTAGTTCACCATTTGCTTTAGGTTTTAGTAGTGTCTTCACAAATTAAAGAAACAAAGTGCCGTTTATTTTCTCATGAAATTTATGAAATAAATTGTTTTATTAGCAAGAAATAATTTCACTAACAAAAAACCTTATGCAAGGGTCACGTGTATAGAGCTAAGTTATTTTTCTAAAATAGTTAGTGTTTCAACAAAAATAAAATAATAATGGTATAATTAACAAGGACTACAAATAAATATAATAATCCTATAGCCTAAGTTAGTCTTGGAGAAAATATTAACAAAGTTATTAGTACAGTAATTGTATTAAAAAATTTAGTTTTTTGTGTGTTTTCCCTACTTATACATGACAAGGATGTTTGCATTTTAATTAATTTAACAGTATAAGGATGAGTAGATTTGAGTTGATAGAAAATATACCCAGTATTTGTGTGAAAGAATATTGTGAAACCATTCAGGGAAACCATCCTTAGGACATTCACTTGGAATTAAAACCCTAACTTCCAGGCGTTTAGTTCATCGAGAAAAATAAAGTAGAACTCATTAATATAAAAAAATGTTTGAAATTTGCATTTTTCCTAACTTTATCGAATAAAAATTTTTGGGTGATAGGGAATTAAAAAAATTATGACTATAGATCGTTTGCTTTTTATTCGTTAAACGAAATTAAACTTTATTTATTGATGAACTGAATAAATTATTTGATAGTACTAAGAGGAACAAATTGATATTGGTTGAAAGGTGAAATTAAATGGGAAGAGTTGCACATGTTTCATTTCAAGATATACTTTTCAAACTCACCTCTTCCGACTTTTCATAAACACAAGACCTACGCTAACATAAAATCAATGTTTGACACTACAAAGCATGACTCAAATAAATTTCAAAAATACTTAATGAAAAAATAGAGTATATTATCTTAGTAATAATAATAATAATAAATAATAATACCTTGCACCGCATCTTACCACCCGTTCGGGTTATACGCCTAAGTACTAATTACATTATTGGGTTAGGAATTTGGAGGGGTGAATATAGAGGAAGTGAACCCACATTTGCGTGGAGGGAGGGTGAAAACAATTTAGGAGAAACCTCCCCCAGTTCACCCAAGCGAGATTTCAACCTCGATCTCTCCATCCTCGACAGTCTAGCTCAACATGAAACTTGCGCGTTAGCTAACTACGCCACCGAGGCGGATAATTATATTTTGCTATTGTTTTGTTTTACACCCACACCGATAGTCACGTGGTCTAAAGGATCAAACTTCAAATTGAATTGATGTCCAATGCCATGTTGGTCAAGGCTCGGATCTCAGCTGAGTACACTTAGTTATTGTTTTTCCAAGTGACTTATTATCTTGTTCTTCCCATCCGCTTTTCTACGTTATGGTGGGTGACTTTCGTCCCAATTACCTTTCTTTTTCTCTACCTCTTGGATTAAAATCGTAAAAAACCCACGATGCTATAGAAGTACTTATTACTAAATAATTGTTTAATTTTCTAACTATCTAGCTTTAGATGAAATTTACCTAGTCTCACCTAACATAGGTTTAATATAAAGTAGATAATAAAGTGTATTAATTATGTATAAGTTAAGACTTAAATATTGTTATCTAAAGAATTCAGAATATATTTTTTCAAACTTAAGAATTTATAAATGTTATACTAATGAAAAATTCATATACAAATGAAAGACCCTTGACAAGTTATTTGTAATCTTGGAATATCAATTAACTGATAAACAAAATTTCATTATATATTAAATATTTCATTGACTGAATAGTTAATGCATTTAAAAGAGTCAAATGGTCAAAATTACATTAATAACACATTAAAAGTTCCAGTACAAGAGTAGTTAGATGCAAGGATGAAAAAAATATAACTTATTTAAAACAACAAATTTAAATAAGGTTAACAGCTCCAGTCAAAAGTTTTGATCACAATACATATAGATTGGAAGTTAATTTAATTTAATGAAAAAGTTGAGTTAACTTTCAATTTATATATATTGTGATCAAAACGTTTTACTGGAGATGTTAATCATATTTTAATTTGTAGTTTTAAATAAGTTAAATATTTTTCATCCTTGTCTCTAACTACGCTTGTACTGTAATTTTTAATGAGTTATTAATGAGAGTTTGACCATTTGACTCTTTTAAATGCACTAATTAGTGAGTCAATGAAATATTTTATATATTATGAAATTTTGTTTATAAGTTATTTGATATTCTAAGATTACAAATAACTTTTCCAGGGTCTTTAAGTTGTATATTAATTTTTCATTATTAATCACATTTAAATTCTTAATTTTAAAAATATATATTCTGAATTCTTTCAATAACAATATCTAAGTCTTAACTTAGATTTATTCACCGGATACTAAAGATTTACTTATAATGTTTTCTAAAATATTATATAATGTATGGTTCTATCATGTCTTTTACTGCCCAATTATCATATGAGGTACCTAATATATCAGCTGGGATAGTAAAAGGTCTACTTTAACGTATTCATATGCCATTTTATGTGATCTGTAGTTGTAAATTTTGTTATAACCTATATTATCAATAGGCTATATAGAAACACTAATATTAAAGTAAATTGTTATATGTATTATTCTTTATCACAACATTAAAAAATATTTGTGTTTTCTTAAAATCCCTTCAATGAAAATCGGTTTAAACTGCTTCATCCTATAAACCCAATTTAAGTTTGAATCTATTCACATGATGATATCAACAGTTGTTGAATATGTGTCATGAGCAAAGTGGCATTAGATGACAAACTTTTCAAATGAAGAGAAAAAACTGTCATTAAATTATATTACACCATTAACAAATATTCAACTACTTTTGATATTATAATATGAAGAAAATTAACTTGTATGTTTCCACTACAGCAATATTTTATTTGTTTGCGCCAAAAAAATATCTACAATAACTGAAAAAAAGGTTTTTTCTTGCGTCCCATTCCATCTCAACCTAAATTAAAATGTTTATTATATATTTTTTTATTTTTTTGGGATTTTGATACATGTGATCTGTTCATGGTTATTATTTTTTGTGCTAAGGTTGTATAAACTACTCCAAGCTAGTAACAAAGCTTACAGACCAAACCCTATACACTATGGCCAAAGCTGAGCAGTAATTTTTCAGTTTGAGGGAAAATAAGTGAGAATTTTTTGTGAAATAGTTTGAGTTTTTATACCGTTTTATAAGAAAGGGAGAATTGGTAAATTTTGAGCATTGGGTGTCTCATCAATTTAAAGTTTAAAAAATATTGTTTTCATCAAGAACATTTTTCTTTAACACATTTACCAATGTACTTATATTTATAATTTACATACATTGATATATAGCTTGTATGAAATTAAAAAACATTGAAAGGTACGATATGGTTAGAGATTTTTAACTCTTGTCATCCAGCATTACACGCTGACCACTTTACGGAATAAATTATCGGGGATCTGATCCTTGTCAGTGCATTTTTAAAACAATATAAAAACCTCTCTACAAATCCACAAACGCTTCTACAGAAATTATTTATATCCACTTAAACACAGAGCTGGTTTATTAATTTTTGTGTTGACCTGATGTTGGATGAGAAATGTTTGAGATCCCTGTTCAAGTAAACACAACCTAATTCTCAGGATTACAGTTTTATTTTTCTAACACCGCCTTGTCATGTAATCAAGTTATACATTATGTTGATCGTGTATATGTTCAGTCACCATGAGGTATTCAAACAGCAGCTTTCCTAAACAGGAGATTACAATCTGTACCCCCTAGAACACTATTACTTACCTCTTTGCTTTCAACTCGACTCCAATTATGACGATGCATTTTTCTTTAAACAGGCAATCTTTTGTGTATGTCAAAGATCCTGTAAATAAACAACTCTATAGCTCAAGTTCTAGCTTAGGGCTACTTGCTCGAATTAATTGGGAACCATGCATAGAGAGGGAAATTAAGAAATTCATCTTCAAAGACTAACCGACTGATGAAGAAGCAGTAACCAAAAGGCGTTATGTCCACACGCGTGATTTAGTTAAGCCCTCCAACTATTTTTTTACTACCGCGTCTCAATAACTGTTCAATCCTCGGTCCCGGCACAGATTTATCTGATTACCAAACCCTTCCTTCACCTCTGACAAGACATCTTCTGAATGTGGGGAAAGCCAGGCCTCCACCGTGGTTCGGATTCCACGTTAAACTGTAGGTCCTCCATTTCATCTCATTATCACCCTACCATTTTTCACATTAGCGTAAGTGCGTATAACCCGGACGGGTAGTAAGACGTGGTGCTAATAATAATAATGTAAAACACTTTAGGAAAAAAAAAATCCCCGAGTATTCCCAACTGGGATTCGAAACCAAACCATACCTGTTTACAGCAAGCCAGTCTTACATGAGAATGATACCTCAGATCGTTTGGCCACTGAAGTGAGTTCCAACTTAATATAACTACTATCTAAACTTATCTTTGTTTTTGTTTTAAATATTACCACCCGTGAGAGCATAGCTCTTAATATCCATCTATGCTTTAGAAAAAATAGGTTTGTTAGCTCATAACTATCCAAAACAAGTAAACCATGGATTTGTTGAGCTTGCGCCTGTTTCGGTGTTCGATTGGTACAATGCGTCACTTTCCCAATAGATTGGATTGACGATGAAGGTTATATCAGCGTTCGAATACCCGTCAGGTGTACTGAAGTTGGTTTTCCCTAGATTATATTTCACTCTTCCACCACGCAAATTTAGGTACACATCGACTAAATTCAACCTTACACATCCTTAACACTTTAGCGTAATTATAACTTATGTTCTATGAGGCAATAAATAAACGAACAAATGATTCTAATATTATATAAGACTTAAAGCGGAGGTTCCCAAAATGTATCGATTAAAAATAAAAACTTAACAGTTCCCTTTATCTTAAATAAATGTCACGCCCAGCACTGGTGATGCTGAAAATTGTGGGGCTCGTAATTCATAATAACATTTACTTGAACAAGCGTGACACCAACATTTTGAAAAAATACACGAAGTGAGATACAGGAAGCAGCAAATAAAAATTGTAGGGTCCCACTTAAAAAAATTAAAACTACCTTAACATGACCTTAGTGACGCCACTGAAGGTCAAACTTCCTCAACACCTTACTTTCTTCCTCAAATCCGAAACACTTTTTTAACATTGCTTTGTTTTCGAGATATTTCAGTGGAAAGTTTTCAAATGAACACATGGTACACACATACATACATTACAATACATTACAATACATACATTACATAACATAACATAACATACATTAGTTAACATAACATACATTAGTTAACATAACATACATTAGTTAACATAACATACATTAGTTAACATAACA
>CABEEJ010005560.1:15769-48749 GCA_901482245.1 Timema douglasi | reverse complement strand
GCTTATAATTGTTTGTATGAATAACTTGGTGTTTAGGTGGGAGGGCACGTTCCCTTGTGCCCTTTAGGACGAGCCGCCACTGCTCACAATTACCATAAATATTCACTATCACCCTCATACAATCACCATAAATATTCACTATCACTATCATACTCACTATCACCCTCATACAATCACCATCAATATTCATCATCACCATCATATTCACTACCACCATTACCTCAACTCTTTGGGACATGGAAAGAGCCTGAGCAGGCCAGCCTAGCACGAAATTGACGCCTTAGACTATTCAGCCACTGTATCGGGTCCTATATACATCTACTAACATGGAGGTAGGACGAACCCGTATTACTATAGCAAGTCTTCTAATGGCAGAGGGAAAGTAAACGTGAATCGAGGTCATTATTTTTTACATTATCTTATAACAACGTATTTTGGATAGGCCTAAAATAAATCGAGTATTACTTCAGTAAATGCGTCTAGTATAATTTTCTACGCATGATAATCTGAATAGTACTAAAATTATCTGTCGGGCCATATCATCATTTGATTAAAAGGGTTTCTATTCATTTGAGGAAGTTTCCTACCTGTGACGTCACGGTAAATCAAGATAGGATTTCCCATTATAATGTATCAATTTTTTTTTTCAGTGAGTTTTAAAGAAAAAACATTGAAACACAAAATATAATTTTTTTTATAGTTCTAAAAAATAGTTCTACATTGTCACAAAATATTTATTTTTTATCTTGAATAAGTCTTTTTGTAAACTTTATTTTTAAATATTCTACAGCTCAGTCTATTTTTATGAAAATAATCTGTAGAAATCTTCATGACAGGATGTGGATTAAAAAAGTCCGTGGTAGCATATGTCTAGCTAGTATAGGAAACAAGAAAAGGGTAAATTAAAAATCAAGTAAATGTTTTTCAAGGAGAAAATAATATAGTGAGTGTGTAAACTCGTCAGAGGAAGAGGAAAATTGTTAATATCACTTATTGTTAGACAAGAGGCCTCAAAAGGTGAACTTCTAATTTTTTCCCCACTCTTTTTATTTTGTGTATTGTCGTCAAAGTGTGTGATCACACTTAAACAGTTTAAAGTGTTTATGTGAGTCAAGTTAAGATGCAACTCGCTTTGCGAAAAAGTTTTGAAATCACCAAGGAGTTTAGAGTATTTAAAAATGTTCTCACGTAATACCGTTATGCTCATGACATATTCAACAGCTTTTGGGATTACTGTGTGTAGAAACCTAAACTAAACGCATATACTGAAACAATATTTCAGCCAACCATTTTATGCTATTCCAAATGCAAATGTTCTGGCCTTAGTTCAAGACTCCTTCCGTCCTAGATTAAAAATTACGTTTCCTATTTGGTGAATTTGAAGCTATTTTGCTAAGTGGGCTGCATATTAACCTGACGCACCCAATTAAACACTCAATATATTATTTGCACCTGGACAACATTGACTTACACTTTAAAATTACCTTTATCATGCTTTATCTTCCAGATAGGTATATTCATACACACACTTTTTTAATCTACATCCTGACAAGACTATTCCTACTGGACATTTTCGGGAATAAACCAAATAGCCTGAGTTAGAGACGATTAAAAATATACCGTTTAAAAAAATAGCAACTTTGTGAATATGTGAAAAAATCTATTTTTAAGAATGATTTATGAATTTAGGGGTTTCATTTCAATGAGCTATCCTTAAAACTTGCCAAATAAAACAAAAATATGGGTAATCCTAACTTGCTCTTACATCACAGGTAAGCAACGTCCTTAAGGCGGGGTTGCTAGTAAGCGTGAGTATAGGGCAGTTTTTTTGAAGTTTTTATAGAATAAAAACATTTTTTTGGTCAAACTAAATCAAATATTTCTTCTATAGAAACATAGAGTTTAGTTTTAAGCACATGCTCATCTCAACTGTTCTTGAATATCTGTAAAAGGGGTCCTGGAATTTAATGGCAATTTTTCTCTTTATTTGAAAAGTTTGTCACCAATTGTCGCTATCTTCATGACAGATATCCAAGAGCCTTTGATATCACCAGACGAAAACTAAACTCTATGTTTCTATAGAAAAAATATATGGTTTATTTTGGCCAAAAAATGTTTATGCTATAAAAACGGCAAAATTAATGCACTAAACTCGTGCTCACCAGCACCCTACTTTAAGGCGGCCGCCTCGGTCAGCGAGAAAGTATCAATCGCTTTCAGGTCACACGGCTTAAATTACAATGGTATATGTCGTTTTATGGAAGACTCTATTCTGTCCAAGCTTATACTCCCTTTAGACCTTCACCTACAACCCACACTTTGTCATGTCAATAAGAACGAGGGGGAAATAAAAACTACGAAACTTTTTATCTCAAGGTAAAGAGGTAAGATTGCTTCTAGTTTTCAAATATCTTAAGGAGATTGGCCCTTTTCATTTGGCGTGGAAATGCAGAGCCGTGGAAAAAAAAAGTTATCTTCAAGAATTTTCATTGTTTTGCCATTTTTTTTTTCGGAAACGGTTCGTTCAAGAATAGAAGCATGTTGATTAAATTATACTTTTTATATACACATCCCCTCTATATAATTTTAACAGTGATCAAATATCGATAAAATTGACATTTTTCAATAGAAAACTGCCAGTTTCAAAACAAAAAATAAGAAAATGTAACAATAAATAAACATAGATACATTATCTTAGAAGGGTTGTTGAAAATGTCAACATAAAAATTTCACTCGTTCTCGAGAAAACTGGAAATTTCCAAAAGTATGGTTTTTCCATAAGACCTGTCCGGTAGCTAGCATCCTCTACGATTTCCGTGATCCATCTGTATTTGTTGGCGCGGACGGATACTTTGTTTTGGTCTTCCACCTGAGATACTGGCACTAGAAGTTGAATAAACATGGCCGCCATTCCTTCTAAAGAGTGACGGCTCTCTTAAGGCGCTAAGGGAGAGTTGTACACACTGATACCTGTGAGGTTTTATTTATTGTTCTTCATTATTGTGATGTGAGAAGAATGGCAAGAAAAGGAAGTACAAGTTTGACTGTTGCTGCAAAAATAAAGAAATCTAAGGGAGGAAACACTTTTAAAAAATGGATGTTTGCTCAAAGTTATGTAATTTACTTCAGCACCTCGTCTTACTACCCGTTCTGGTTATACACAAAAGACATGTAATATATAAAAATAATATCTAAAATAGTGGTAGTAGACTTGTATGGTAAAATTATAAGAAAGGGGTACTGACTAAAATCTAAGGAAAGTCCTTTTTTTAACATGATATAATTTTTCTGTATTTTTTAGCACAGCGTTTTACTAACCACTTGGGTTATACGGTTATGTACTAGTTACACTAATGGGTTAGGTATGAGGAAGGCTTAATCTAGAGGAAATGCACCCTCATTTGCGTGGAGGGAAAGTGGGAAACCATTTAGGGAATACTACCCTCAATGCACCCGACTAGGATTGAACCCAAATCTCCTCGTCTACGGCAGTCGTACCAACACGAGATTTGACCATCAAAGCGGGTCTACATTTTATTCAGAGGTTACATAGAGTAATGTTGAAGACAAACACTCAAATATAATCATACTTACAAAATTCAAAAGATTGAAAAAGAAGAGTTTCGATTTTGTTAGTAGTTACAGTAAACTTGGTTTGGTAAACATATTAATCAATAATCTTAAAAATAATAGAATAATGACATACATTTTTTCAAGTATAATTTTGTGTGTTACATAGGCTTTCACGGTCGTTTTCTTGATTACAGATTTCTGGCTTGAGCCGCTTGGATTGTTTGATTATTTCGTGAGAGCTATTAATATATATTTGTGTGTGTGTATGTATATGTATATATAAATCCAAAAACCACTCACTCATCACCGTGAACCCCAATTGAAATTTAAAATGAAGGTTCCTACCAAAGGGATTATTCACTAATCAGGAAACTTTTTGGCATAAAAAGACTGTTTTTGTGAATTTATTCTCGGTCAATCCTTAGGGAAGAGAATTCTCAATAGTAGAACGTTCAATCCTTGACCATGCTCTTTACAAATTTTGGGGTCCCGTCCCGATCTGAAGTGACCCCCCAGCCCCGCAGCCGGAAATTTCCAGACCAAGGGGGCGATGTAAAAGATGGAAAACACATTTGGCCTTCACCTGCCCGAACGGAGGGTCATAAAAATCATCGGTTTGTGTCATTATGATAAAGGAGCGAACTCCTAACTCTAGCACTAGAAGTATTTTTTCTGGGGGTGCTCTTGCCCCCTTTAAAATGATATTTCAACGTATATTAAAGATTAATAGGTTACTTCTTCATTGAAAATCTTCATATTGCTTGACCTCATCATCTTAGTTGTCCGTATTAGATTTTTTTAAATAAGGGGGTTTCTACCACCATGATATAACTTCTCAACACAAAATCATAAAAAAATAATTTATTTGGTAAAATATTTTTTGCTATGCACCCCTTCGATAGAAAAGTGTTTGGTGACAAAATTAACTTTTGGGGAGCTTATGCCTTGCTAAAATTGATGCACTTATTATTTCTTACCTGAAAATACTCGTATTTCCTTACCGTCATATTATTAGTTTTCCAAATTAGATTTTCAAATAAATTAGGGGTTTCTGCCCCCCTGTCATAACTTATCAACAAAAATCATAAAAAGAAACCCTTTTAATGTAAGAGTTTGATGCTAAAATTCAAATTTGTGGGGCTTTTGGTTCCTCGGGAAGAAACCCCATCCCAAAATTGGTACAAAAGTAATTTAAATTAAATTATAGCACCACATATTACTACCCATTATGTATATATGCTTAAGTACTAATTACGCTAATGGGCTAGAAATTGGGAAGGTTGAATTTAGTGGAAGTAAACCATCGTTTGTTTGGAGGGAGAGTGTCAAACCATTTAGGAAAACTAACCCTAGTTCACCCAATCGAGATTTGAGCCTCAATCCCCCTGTCCTCGGCAGTCTAGCTGAACAAACGTTAGCTAACTATGCTACCGAGGTGGATCAGAAGTTATTTCATCGAGAAATTCCTTTGGGTTCCTGCCGCATCCGTAACGCTTGCCGCGTCAGCATCCACCCACGATACATCGCGGGTGATTCATCAGATCCTTTCTATAATTGGGCTAGCCCTTTTTGAGGATTTTTCAAATTTCACTTCTTAAAGACTTCCAAGGGGTGAAAACAGCGGTTTAAAGGGCTAAAGTTAATTAATGTATCTTTTTAACCAACCATTCAGGGTCCTTTCTACAATTTGGCTAAAAAATTTGGAGGATTATTAAAATTTAATCCCCCAAGAGGGTGACGAGAGGCCGGAATGGGTGGTAAAATTCATGTTTTCCAAAATCGATGAAAGTTGATATTTGATATTTTTTTCAGTCCACAGGTATCCAATAAGAAGAGGTTTTGTGAAATTATATTCCCAAGAAGGTGAGATGGGGGTTCAAATATCTTTGTAACTATAATCGTATCTTCCGAACTGCTTATGCCGGAAATTTGAAACCATGCAGGAAGGTTTGTTTTAACGAGTCAGAATTTGGGATTTTCTAAACTTAATCCCTAAAGGTACTAAGTGAGTTTTTCTTGTGTAACCTTACGTTGTAACCCTTGCTTTAGTTCCCTGCTATTTGAAATATACGTTATTGTTGTTTATTAATCTTCTAGCTTCGGAATGAGAAAAGGTTTTGCGTATTTCTGTTATTTTAGGCAATTAATATAGGTTATACGATACAATTCAAAGAATAGCCTCTAGCAATTTTCTTAGTTTTTTAATTACGGGTTGATGATAGATTTACTGATACAAAGAACGACCGATTGCTATTACCATGTTTTGTGATTTATAGATTTCCAATATTTTAAAATTACTACCCACTTCGAAGGCCGCATGGTCTAACTCTAAGGTGTCACTCTTGTAGATTGGCTGTCAGTGACAGGAAGATCGAAGTTCGATCCCGGTTGGCTGGACCAAGGGTGGTTTTATACTAAATGGTTTTACAGTCGCTCTCCACATGAATACGGGTGCACTTTCTCTAAATTTAACTTTACTAATCTCAAACACATTGGTTTAATTAGTACATAGGTGTACAACGCGTACAAGTAGTAAGACGCGGTGCTTATATAAGCAAAAAATCATAGCTAATGCATTTAGAATATATTTGGACTGACCCTCTCCCGGAAGATTTTTAAAATTCTATGCCCCTAGAAACTATTTGGAGTGGTCCCTACCAGTCACATATTGGAAATTTAAATACCTTTAGAAGTTATTTGGAGTTTGATGCAAATCTATCTCTCTAATTCATATTCGATAATATCAGAAGGTGTGAAATAAATATATAAGAAAGGAAACTTATTCCAAGGGGGCAATAACCCCCTACACGCCACACCCGGGTTCTGTTGCCATTATTTTTTGGATGGTTTTACCACAAACTTCTGAAATTAGACTCTTTTCCCTCTGAATTATTTCGAAATTTTGTGTTACATGAAGCTTTTTTGGAGTATTATCACTTCATGAAATTCTTGAGATTTGGATGCCTTTAGAAGTTACTTTAAAGTCTACAACAAATTTGTTATTAGTATTTGGAAGTGTGGGTACTCGAAGGCATGAAACAATAAAGATCTTCAAATGTTTACGAACTTTAATTTTGTAATTGATACTGAAAAACTTATCTTTTTACTAAACACTTTTAAAATCCAAATGTATAATATTGTTCCTATCCTATTTTATGAGCTAATAAATATAATATATAAGGGCAGTTTGGAAAGGAAATTATCTAAGGTGACCCAAAATGAAGGGGACAAAAAAATAATATTCTAGCCCAGAATACCTAGGAATCTGAAATTCTGCAAGCAAGTAGCCCCGGGCCCTAAAGGGGGCAGGATTTTTTTAAATTGAATATGGTGGAGGACAGGGGCTCAAATTATTGACTAAAAATGAGAAAGTATATAAATAAAAGTTGTTTATCATGAAATATTCAATTGAGTAACAGTTTCACACTTTTATAGGAATTAATATTTGATCTACTATATATTTTTTCATTTAAATACATTTCACTGACTTTAATTTAATTGAGGATCATACAAATAGCATCAGTAAAGCCTAGTACACACTGGGTGATAATCGCCAGATACAAGTATCCATTGACACTGGACAAAAGTCTCCACCCACCACTGATCAGTGGTCCACGCCAAGCAGACACATTGTAACACTATGGAATCAATCGCCCCTCTTTGGGCGTCGATTGAAACACTGCGGATTAATTCCCTGATATAATAATGCTGTGATGATGTTTAGGTTGTCTATAGCTCCGTGATCGAGCGCCTATCATCACTGTACGGAAAATATACCGTTTAACCAGCTGTCTATAGCTCCGTGGTCGAGCACTTATTAGAACGGTATAATTAATAAATGTATAGAAAGAGAACTGTTGATTGCTGTTTATTCACACACGGTTTATTTAAATGACATCTGTTAATCACTTATACAAACTCCAATTAAATGCTTTATATTAATACACACTTGTGATATTAATGTAAGTTATTTTATACTGTGTTAGACTGTGACTGCCAGTGTAGAGCTTGTGCGACTTGTGCGTGGGCGTTTGGATCCTGGTGTAGATGTTTGGATCCTGGGTGCCTGGCTGATACGCACAAACGGTTTATATATGACATACCCCTTGCATGTTTCTCCCCTCGCCAAAAGTGTAAAATCTAAGTAATAGAAAGAGTCCTGGCGACAGGTGTTGTGAAGGCTAGCTTCTTATTGGTATAGGGAATTGGCGTCTTCGCCAAATACTACGTATTTATCAAATACTGCGGAGTTGTTCCTTTTAACAGGAAATAGCGCAGTTGTTCTTTTAACAGGAAATATGGTATAAAAATATATTTTAAAGGTGTAATCCTTTTCCCATTATTTCTGAGAATCGCGTGTTTCTTCATGGATGAATCTTAAAATGATACTCTACATATGTTACTTTAAAGAAAAATTACCTTCACCCATGACTTTTTATATAATTTAGAGTAATCTAAACCAATATCATTACAACATCTCACCAGTCTCCGTTCCTTTCGCGATGGATCCACAGCATATTGCTACTGGTGTTGCTGTGGCTTTCATGATAGTTAAATGTCGCTAAAAGAAAAAAGAAAAGTTGGTGGAAAAGGGAGTTTTTAGGATGGGGGGAGAATTACGATGACTGTTTGTTGTCAGCGGTATCGTTGAATGATGGGTGCTCATTTAAAAATTGGTAGTAGCAACATCCACAATAAAATCACCACCATAACACTATCAAGATACTACTACTAGTACAAGGAAAAGAAGTCAACTGATTAAAATTCAAAAGTTGCTGGCCGTTGTTTGCGCGTGGGTACACACTGAGTGATGTTTCCATTGGAGGTGGTAAATCGAGACACTGGCAAAATTCTTTGATCTTTTACCGCCGGACACTTGGGCGGTGTTTCCCATTGAAAGTGGGAGACTGAAACATCGGCAACATTCTTTGATCTTTTACCGCCGGACCCTTGGGCGATATTTCCATTAGAGGTGGGAGACTGAGATACTGGCAACATTCTTTGATCTTTTACCGCTGGACCCTTGAGCGATATTTCTATTGGAGGTGGGAGACCAAGACACTGGCAACATTCTTTGATCTTTTACCATCTAACAGTCAGGTGATGTTTCCATTGGAGGTGGGAGATCAAGACACCGGCAACATTCGTTGATCTTTTACCACCAGACACTATATATATATACACACACATATAATTAAACTATATATATATATATTTTAATTATATGTGTGTATATATATATACATATAATTAAACTATATATATATATATATACATATAATTAAACTATATATATATATATATATAGTGCTTGTAAACATTCATGAATCGGAGTTAAATCAATGAAATAATTACCAAAAATATATTTTGGAAATATAAATTAACTTATATAAGAATAACATTATAATTTCAGAAATTTAATAATAATAATAATAATAATTATTATTATTATTATTAGCACCGCGTCTTACTACCCGTTCGGTTTATACGCACTTACGCTAATGTGTAATGGTAGGGTGATTGTGAGATGAAATGGAGGACCTACAGTTTAACGTGGAATCCGAACCACGGTGGAGGCCTGGCATTCCCCACATTACTAATAATCAATTTGGTTCTTCTTTTAGGGAACACATTTATAAAAAAGCTATTATCATTAATTTTATGGTAGAAAAAACACTCACATATTTTACTAGATTTATTTTGATATGGTATGAATAAAGATTATTTTTACAGTTGTATTAATTATATTATTTAGGCAATAAATCATTTGAGTGTTAATTATTACAATCTTGTATAGTATTAATTATATTCACTGGAAAAATTGAAGCGCATCAAACATTTACTGCTATTGGTTACAGGAAAACCCAGTCTAGAGCCCTTTTTAATCAAACCTAATCTCATAGCTCTAACAATATGGTTTAAATGTCTTTTAATATGATCTAATATTCCATTTTCACACACTTTTTTCTATTAATAAAACTCAAAATATAGGGTTGTTAAGGAAAAAGAGCCATGTTGAATTCTTTAGACTGTATTTAGGCGTGAACCATATTTTGAAATAACGCATCATATAATTAAATATTGCGTTGGAGCTGAACGTATGCTCATCAATTTTTCGCCTACTGAAGTACAAACTGGAATCCAACCAGGATACCTTATTTTTTTTATTTGTTAACTCCTCTAACCTCTAACCGATTAGGAGGGATGACTCTACTGTTTAAGTCAAAGTTAGCCAATAACTGGATAAAAAGTGTTATAAAAGTGTACACACAAAAAACGATTGGGATCAAAATGAGAGCTATTTCATCCCACGTCTAAATTAAATGGTGGTCTCCCTTTTCGTTCTATGTTAATGCCTCCATTGTTATGACATGGCGTGCAGACCACCTGTATTATGTGTGATTGCCCTGAAACGACCAGTTAACAAACGCGACCCAAAACATAGGTCGGTCTTATTTTAAGAGCCAGGCTTGAGTGATAACAGCCACGGTCATAAATTTACCAACTTAACGCAACACAAAGAGAAATGTTTGCTGATAGCGACGTTACCAAACAAGTGTTCTTTTATGACTTTCGGATTGGAGAACTGGCCAGTCAATGTTTCAGCGTCTCATTCTTTAACTACGTCTCCTTTTGTTTACTTAGAAGTATCATAGGTACGAATTACATTAAATGTTTGTGCGGGTAGCTTACAGTAAGACATATAACGTTTACGTATATTATTTTTTTTTATTGTATGGCACATTTGACTTGGAGAAACTTTATTTATTTATTGTTATTAGGATCGCGTCTTACTACCCGTTAGGGCTATATGCTTAAGTATTAATTACGCTAATAGGTTAAGAATTGGGAAGGTTGAATTTACAGGAAGTGAACCCGCATATGCATGGAGGGAGGCTGGAAAACCATTTAGAGCAAACCATCACCATTTCACCCGACTGAGATTCGAACCTCGATCTCGCCGTCCACGGCAGTCTAAGCGCAACATGACTAGCGCGTTAGTTAACTACGACACCGAGACGGGTTGGAGGGACTAATATTCAGGTGCGGACGCCTGATGTGTATACTATTAGCCACACTGTTGGAACAGAGCGTTGGCCAGGGTACGCCATACGAGGTTGGCTACACGTCGTACCCGTAATGAGATGATGGCTATTTTGTTGTTGTGGAGCCGGGGTGAGACTTAACCTAACTTAAGTATGATTTAACAAGCCCTGGTGACCGTTGGAATCATTCCCCTTAATAGAAATATACCCAAGGTACCAGCCGGGAATCGAACCCGGGACTCTTAGGTTTGTAGCCAGGTGTACTGACCACTAGACCACGGGGCCGGTTAATTGAAAAATGACACCTAGAGATGAGAATCGAATCCGAAACCTTCGGCTTAGTACGCCAATGTTCTGACAACTGAACTATTCAGGAATCGTCCCGTGTCATTTTTCAATTTAAAGAATATGATATTTAGATGCGGTTATAACCGTGATTATTAAATATAATAGCTTAGCTATTTAATCCATCATCTCTACCTTTGTTTAAAAGGACCTTTAATAAAATTCGAACACATTTGTTTACGCTTAAAATTGATACCATTTTACAATATCTTTAGTGTCATCTCATAGTTATTGGTAATATAAATCCAAAGTGATTGTTGCAGATCACGTGACTTGATGTATGACTACGTGAAAGTAGATCTAGTTGATTTTCTTGCTATCAGATAAAGGCCCTTCTTTTGAAAATTGAACTGTATTGTTATATGTATCATTTGAAAAGCTCATTTCCGGCAAAAAAAATTAGGGATTTTTTTAATTTAGCACCGTGTCTTACTACCCGTTCGGGTTATATGCTTAAGTACTAATTACGCTAATGGATTAGGAATTGGGAAGGTTGAATTTATAGGAAGTGAACCCGCATTTGCATGGAGGGAGAATGGAAAACTATTTAGAAAAAACTACCACCAGTTCACCCGAACGAGATTCGAACCTCGATCTCCCCGTCGTTGGCAGTCAAGCTCAACACGACTAGCGCGTTAGCTAACTACGCCACCGAGGCGGGTTCAGGTAATTTAAATTACGGGAAAACAGTTGAACAGATTTTGACTAACGACCACTCATTTTATAGTTTAATGATCCAGGATGTCGGAAAAAAGAATAACTTCCCAACGAAAATCCGATTTACCTAACGAATCTCCAGCTTTTCAACTGTATGTGTGCAGTGGCTCGTCTGAACAACCATTATTTGTTTACATCAACATGGGAACCACACAAATCATGGTTTCCAGGCTCGTGTAAACAAAGAATGATTTTACAGACGAGCCACTGCACAAAAACAGTTGAAAATCTGTAAATTCTCTTATCAAAAAGATTGTATATTAGTAAATAAAATAGTTATATTTGTTTGAAAATAATAACTAGATTCTAACTCAAGTGGGGATGTTGCAACAAATAGAGAGCTGGTAGAGGGGTCCTTTTAAAGTTTTCATCGTGGCGTGAAGAGGGAAATATACTTTTGGATTAAATTTAAGCACCTAAAGTTCAAAATCTATGAAAAATTAATAGCCTTTTACAAGTAAACCCTTAACTAGAAAGTCAACTGAGAAGAACCTTTTCTAATATAAAATTTTTAATGCATTCTAGCGTGAAAATCTATAGCCATCACTGCAACCATTCACTAGTATCATATAAAAGTGATGCAGATCTAACCAAGTTAAGACAAATAATAGCAAAACATTTTAAGAGCGTTGAACATAGCAGGCCCTACTCAGCTCCCGGCTTGCATCTGCGCGCGCGTGCGCGCGCGCGTGTGTGTGTGTGTGTGTGTGTGTACAATCGAGGTATGGAATTAAAGGGGAAAGTAAAAAAAAAACTACAAAATATGTCAGAAATGTGAGTGAATTCGTATTTGAAAGATTACTCGAAATTTTCCCGGTGACGATGGGGTGACAAAGTGACAAAGTTTCTTGTTAATAATCACAGCATGCCCCTATTATGAGAGACTCAAAATTTGTGTATAATGTTCTTCTGTGAAGCCATTCTAAAATTGTCAAAAACGGCCTTATTGTTGCAGTTTTTATTCAAATGCCATTTAATATTTCAACAATGTTCGGTATTAGAAACATCTATTAACTCTTTATCTCCATTATTGTTTAATCATAAATGATCCACGTGGAATAGAGTTCGTGTAAATTTACGATTCCTAGCCGACTGTATCACATAGTTGATTGGCATCTGATTCACGCTCTTATGAGTTAAAGTCACTTCGCACTTGGCAATTTTTATAACAATCTTTTTTGGCAAGAATAAATAAAATATTTCTTCAGTCGTTACGTCTAGCTTACATTTTTTCACACATAGTTATATCAATAGCCATGTATGTGGGTTCAACCCCAGCTGAGGTCAACGGATTGTTACTGGGAAATAAACATCCGTAGCCCAACTTCCTTCGGAGGTGAAGTAAAGCCGTCAGTCTCGTGTCGACTGTGGCATATAAATGATCCTTGGAAAGTATATGAAAATACTTTTCGCAGCAAAATTTGTAAGCTCCTTGTCACTTGCTCGTAGAAATCCATGGGATGAGCTAATAACCAGTTTCGCTTGAATCTAACCTATCATAAAGACAGCGACAAGAAACATCTGAAGTAGTGGACCCTTGCTGCGGCTCTATGTTATCATGGGCATGGAAGCATTTGAACAGAATATTACCCGCTTCGGTGGCCGAATTGTTTAGGGCAGGGCTCGGCGAACTTTTTGGGTGGCCCCAATCGACTTTTACATTTATCAAAGGTCCCGCTAACACCCTTCGTTTCTCCACACTATAGTTTTCTTGTTTTCGATACATCTTGTATTTATTTATTCCTTAATTTCAATATTTCCTCCAATACTTAGCCCTATGTCTCTTTCATGATAGAAAGTATATAAAATAAATAAAGTGTACACTCCATTTATCCTTAAATTTAAGTCTTACCTTGACCTTGACCTATGACCCTATCTTACAGACTGCACCACAGTGGAACCAAGCAAGGTATCAGTCTTACCTTAGTGGATTACACTAAGGCCCTATCTTAAAAGCTGTACCATAGTGGAACCATCTTGTTTTCAGTCTTACCTTAGTGGATTATACTATGACCTTATCTTATAAGCTGTACCATAGTAGAACAAAGCAAGGTATCAGTCTTACCATAGTGGATTACAAGCTGTAGCATAGTAGGACCAAGCAAGATAGCAGTCTTACCTTAACGGATTAGACTTTGGTCCTATCTTATAAACTGTACCATAGTAGAACCAAGCAAGATATCAGTCTTACCTTAACGGATTAGACTATGGCCCTATCTTATAAACTGTAAAATAGTAGAACCAAGCAAGATATCAGTCTTATCTTAACGGATTAGACTATGGCCCTATCTTATAAACTCTACCATAGTCGAACCAACCAAGGTATCAGTCTTACCTTAGTGGCTTACACTATGGCCATATCTTATAAACTGTACCATAGTAGAACCAAGAAAGATATCAGTCTTACCTTAACGGATTAGACTATGGCCCTATCTTATAAACTGTACCATAGTAGAACCAAGCAAGATATCAGTCTTATCTTAACGGATTAGACTATGGCCCTATCTTATAAACTGTACCATAGTCGAACCAACCAAGGTATCAGTCTTACCTTAGTGGCTTACACTATGGCCATATCTTATAAACTGTACCATAGTAGAACCAAGAAAGATATCAGTCTTACCTTAACGGATTAGACTATGGCCCTATCTTATAAACTGTAGCATAGTAGAACCAAGTAAGATATCAGTCTTTCCTTAGTGGATTAGATTATGACCTTATCTTATAAGCTGCAACAGACTGGAAATGTTTGGCAAGGGCTTGGAGTGCAAAGGTGGTTTCCAATCATAATAATTAATTCCACTTTGTAAATAATATATTTTTAAATACAGTGATAATAGCGATAAATTGCATTCTATACGTGACGCCAAAAAATATTATAATTAAATAGGGGTGTGCTCTCAGGTTTTTACAAGTCTGTCCATAAGTACGTGTCTGTATATTAATGGGGTGGACACCTTACTATCTATATATTTACGTATCTTCTTCATATAACTATATACTACTATGGCTAATAATACATCTTCACGCCTTGGTGCCATGATAACTGGTCATAAAACGCGGCGACCAGATCGCAAACGTGGCCGTAGCCTAAGTTAGGTGTTATCCGTGAGGTGAGACGGGCTCTTAAGACGTCTGGTTCTAGCTGTATTACCTACTTAAGTTAGGTGTTATCCGTGAGGTGAGACGGGCTCTTAAGACGTCTGGTTCTAGCTGTATTACCTACCTAGGTTAGGTGTTATCCGTGGGGTGAGACCGAATACTAAGCAGAAGAATACACTCACTATCTCGTATCACCCCGCAGGAATTTCACCTCTAACCTCCACCTTACAGGCAGACCAGACATGACAGGATTACCTCCTTTTGTTCAAGTACCGCATCATTATTATATTGATTATTAGTGTTTCTAGATCGTCCGTTAATGTCGGAGAGTGGTGTCGGACATTTTAATCATGCGTTGTCTTAGCTTGTATAGCTATCGGGTGGACAAAATAACTCTCATTTGTTCTTTGATTTAGCAATCCTAATGACGTTGCAATAAAACTGTTCCCAAGCGAATACATCATTTCACTTTTATGACTTGAGCAGTGTAACTGAACCATTACAAAAAAAAAAAAGCTCAACCAAGTTTATGGTCACGTTTGAATCTCGTCCACGTGTCTGTCTGTCTTTCTTATCACTCTGTCTTTGTCGCATCTTCCCTAGCTCAAACCGAGCGGTTTTTTTTTTCAGAGCCGACTTTATTTACGCCCTAAGCTGTTCATTAGAGCTATGAAGTTTCTGGGTTTTGTGGGAAGGGGGGCATATGACGAGGGTGGGGGTTTGTTAAGGGTATAAATCCTTGCGTAATTTTATGTCGCCCACAGAAAGCGCTTAAGGTGGGGATGCAGGGAACGCGAGAAAAGTTAAGTAATTTGGTTGTTTTTAAATCAAAATAAATCGAATATTGTTTCCGTACAAACATAAAGTTTAATTTTCTTCACATAGTGATAGTGATAGTGAATATCCGTTATGAGCGTAATGGCATTAGACGACAAACGTTTTAAATTAAGGCAATTTGCTCTTTTCTTTTGGCGTGGAAATGCAGAGCCATGGGAACAAACTTTTTTTTATCTCGCAGAATTTGTATTGTTTTGCAATTTTATTTTCGGAAACGGTTTGTTCAAGAGTAGAAGCATGTTGATTAAGTTATATTTTTTATATAGACACCTCTTCTATAATTTTAACAGTGATCAAACATCGATAAAATTGACATTTTTCAACAAAAAACTTCCAGATTAAAATAAATATAGCAATTAATAAACATCGATACATTATCTTAGAAGGGGTGTTGAAAATATTAACATAAAAATTTCACTCGTTCTCGATAAAACTGATATTTCCAAACGTATGATTTTTCCACAAGATCTGTCCGGTATCTACGGTTTCTATGGTCCATCTGATCTTGTTGGTGCGGAAGGATACTTTGGTCGACTGTGAAGCCCCGCCACGACTTTCACCCTCCCGCCCACCATCCCACAAAATAGGTTCTAGACTTTCACTCGACAGGGTCAAGGCCCTGAAGAGAAGAAATTATCATGAAATTCCAGGAAACCCTTGACAGATATTTAACAACCTTTGGTATCACCATGTGAAGAAAACTTAACTATATGTTTTTACTGAAGAATATTTGATCATTTTGACCAAAACAAAGTTTTGCTCTAAAAACTGCAATAACACTTAAATTTTCTCGCGTCCTCTAGCCCCACCTTAAGTGATAAGGTAAAAAGAAAACACATTAAATAATTTTAGGTGCTAAGAATTTAGTCATACTGTGAGAGTATAGTCACACGACATGTCTTTATAAAAATATAAAAAAATACACTCATATTAATTTAATGTGTTAAATTTCGTCTAGCTAATTAGCTAATGTCACAAATAGAAATGATCCCGTTGTCAATTGAAATATAGTATATCTTTATCTGCGTTCTTGTGCGAGTACTGATCATCAGAAACTTATTATTATTATTACCGCGCCTTACTACCCGTTCGGGTTATACGTACTTATGCTAATGTGTAATGGTAGGGTTATTGTGAGATGAAATGGAGGACCTACAGTTTAACGTGGGATCCGAACCACGGTGAAGGCCTGGCATTCCACACATGCACAAGCTGTAGTTAATATACGTCTTGTCAGAGGTGGAGGAGAGGTTTGGCAATCAGATAAATCTGTGCCAGGACCGAGGATTGAACCCTGGACCCCCAGCGCACAAGTCTGACACCTTACCCCTAGACCACAAGGTGACCTGTCAATAACTGTTGTTTCCATGTTGGACTACACTGCCGTAGACGGGGAGTATTGGGGTTTGGAGTGGTTTTTCTTAAATGGTTTTCCACTGTCCCTACACGCAAATACGGGTGCACTTCCTCTAAATTAAAACATTACTAATTCCCAACACATTAGTGTAATTAGTACATAAACGTGTAAACCGAACGGGTAGTAAGACGTGTTGCTGAATCAAAACTGTTTTTTCGTTGACCTTGGTGGGATCTTAGATTAAAGTGCTCGCCTCAGGACTCGATGTTTGTGGGTTCAAACCCAGCTGAAGTCGATGAATTTTACTTGAGCGCCAAAAATCCTTTGCACAACTTTCTCGAAGGGGAAGTAGAGCCGTCAGTCCCATGTCGAGCATGGCATGTAGGCCTAAAAGAAACCTGGAAGGTAACTGCAAATACCTTTCCCGGAAAAATTGGTAGGCTCTTTTGCTCTCGCTAACAGAAATTCTCGTGTGCTGATATAATCAGTCGGTTCAGAAAGTTCACGTTAAATACTCCAAATAAATTAATAGTAACAGTTTCCAGACTGTGGCCGTTTCGGTCTAATAAAATGCCTCCTTCTTTCGTTCCAACATTCCTTTATTTACTTTCATACTTCTCCTCTCCCTCGCACACCTGCTGTTATCTGCTCCCCCCACCTCTTTCTTGGTCTACATTGTGGTATTTTTCCTCCATATTTAACCTCCCTCATTATGTTTATGTATATTATGTAAATATATTATTTTTTAAATTTACGTAGGTACCCCCTAAGATGTCTTCAGATTAAATACAATTGCTTTAGATCCTATTTTTGAGTACGAGGGCGCATAAAACGTTAAGATCCATCATAATTTCGAGGCCGAAGATTTCCGCTCCTTACAATACGTTCTCTATATGAGAAACTACAAATTCTAACAAAACACGCCGCCCCTTCTTTCGTTTGTGGTCTGTTTTATCTCTAGCAAAAAGATGCAGATGGCCAGAACTCATTTTTAATCAAGAGGTTTCACAATGAACTGTCGTATGAAGTACATTTCATCATTCACTCTTTTAACATGTTCTCCCCTTCTCATAATTCCTCTCCCACCTTTCATTACTCTTTCCTCTTTACCCTTCCCCCCCCCCCTGGTTACCAAACTCCTTTTGTCCTCTTTTCAACTAGCCTCCTTCATTTGTTTTCCCCTACTTTGCACAGATTGTAATGAGAGCTTTACTTAAACTCGGTAGATCTTTTTTCTTCATCTTTATAGAAACTGTGCTCACTCTATAAACGATTAGAGCCTAAAGGAGTAAGATGAGGGTGGATTTTAAGGTGGGGTGAAAGGAAACATCCGTTTGCACAAAGTTTTTGTGACAAATAAATCTCTTGGTCAAAATAAATAAATTATTATTCAAGTAGATACGTTTAGTTTAGTTTTCTACTATTAATAGCAATTAAGATTGCCAAACCCTTCCTTCACTTCTGACAAGACGTGTATTAATCACAGCTTGTGAATGTGGGGAATGACAGGCCTCCACCGTGGTTCGGATTCAACGTTAAATTGTAGGTCCTCCATTTCATCTCACAATCACACTACCATTGCACATTAGCGTAAGTGCGTATTACCCGAACGGGTAGTAAGACGCGGTGCTAATAATAATAATAATAATAATAGCAATCAAAAGGCGGGTCCATACTTGTATAATATCCTAGTATCATATCCCCGTCAGGGCAGAAGTGGGTGAAGGATACACACGGATATATTTGAGACCAGAATTCATCCGATTCGATTCACTTTCCGTCACGATAATTGAGGCGAATTATATATATACATATATGATAGTTTCACTGTAATGAACTAGATTTAAGAGTATATCTGTAGGGTTTAATCAGTAAACCACTCTAATTAAATAGCAAATGTTTTAAGGTGGTCATGTAGGGGACTCAGAGAAAAGGTATGTGTATTTGCAGTTTATATAGTTTTTTTTTTGCTAAAATAAACTAAATATTGTTCCATTAGTCAAGAATCTAATTATATTAATAATTATGGTGATATCACCTTTTGTTGAGTATCCATCATAAGCATACTGGCATTAGAAAATAAACTTTTAAATGAAGAGAAAAGTTGTCATTAAATTCCAGGACACTATATTCAACAAAATGTTGAGGTCACCATGTAAAGAAAATTATACTTTGTTTCTAATAAAGAAATATTTGATTTCTTTGGAGCAAAAGAAAAAAAAAGTAATCAAAACACTTACCTTTTTTCACGTTTCCTACACTCTCACTATAAGTGTTGTGACGATACAAATAATTATGCTCTATAACGTGCATGTTAAATACTACGAAGGAAAAAAAATCATTGGGAACACACATGCATTTATAAGTTAATAAGTTGTTATTTAAGGGTGTGAAATATAGTATCTTGCCTTACATCACTAGAAAAAATTTAGGGTGTTCGAAAACAAGATGCTCAGGAATAAATTTGGTCATAAAAGGAATTAATATAATAGTGATTGGATGGGGTTGCACAAAAATGAGTTTCATATCATGTAGTCACTACCAGACAATGTTAGGGTAATCAAATCTTGCAGGTCACGGTGGCCAACACATTCATAGCGTATAAAAGAGACTAGAACCATGTTCAGGGTATTGACTGGAAAACCTGATGGGAAGACTTAGACGTAGGTGGGAGGATAGCATTAAAATGGACCAGAAAGAGATATGTTGTAATGAGGTGGACTGTATATAACAAGCTCAAGATAGAGCTAGGGTGTAATAAGACGGACTGGATAGAACTAAAGCAAGATAGGATATGGTGTAATGAGGTGGACCGATTAGAGCTAGCTCAAGATAGAGATATGTTGTAATGAGGTGGACTGGATAGAACTAGCTCAAGACAGATTAGGGTGTAATGAGGTGGACTGGATAGAACTAGCTCAAGATAGGGATATGGTGTAATGAGGTGGACTGGATAGAACTAGCTCAAGACAGAGATATGATGTAATGAGGTGGACTGGATATGACTAGTTCAAGATAGGGATACGTGGCGTACTATTGTAAGTGAGGCAATGGACTTTCGAGTTCTTAATGTAATAGAGTAAGTGTTTCATTAATAATAATCTAATTTGAAATTACCCTTAAGTATCCTTAATATTTTTGTACATCTCCAGCGCTGAAATTAGTATCGCAGGACGTTATATTNCACACACACACACACACACACACACACACACACACACACACACACACACACACACACACACACACACACACACACACACACACAAAGCATTTTTGAGATCCCCAGATGCTCCAAATCTAAAAGTAGTATGAACCACTTCATTCACTAGAAGCCCTTAGACAAAAATCAAACAAAAAAATAAAAGTGACTCATAAAAGGAACCCCCCCTCCCTTCCAAAAACACACACACATATCACTCATCTTTGTCTCTGGGATGTTTAAAAACTCACTTTCCCTGGGATGAGCTCAAGAAGGTATGCACCCTTCATTTGTTTTCCCCTATAGTCAGGTCATCATAGTCAGAGCCTTTATCTGGTCGATCGAAAGCTACTCTATACTAAAACCAGTATTGTACTATAGTATTTAGTTAATAATATATATATATATATTTATTTGATACAATATATAATGCATGTGTTGATACCAACTTTGATAAAAATGTGTTTTCATTTCATTAGAATATCTTTAACATTGGACCAATACATATGATCTGAAAAATTGATGTTATTCATGTCAAAAATAATTATGAATGAACCATTACACTTTAAAATTTGTATCACCAAAGCTGATTTAAATTGTATTATTATTTTGTAATAATAATACTTAGCACCGCGTCTTACTACCCGTTCGGGTTATACGCTAATATACTAATTACGCTAATGGCTAATGGTCTAGGAATTGGGAAGGTTGAATATAAAGGAAGTGAACCCACATTTTTCATGAAGGGAGAGTGGAAAACCATTTAGGAAAAAACCACCCCCAGTTCACTCGAGCGAGATTCGAACCTTGATCTCCCCGTTCTCGGCAGTCTAGCTCAACACGAAACTAGAGCGTTAGCTAACTGTACCAACGAAGCGGGTTTTTGTCTTATTTCCGCGTCTTACTACCAGTTCGGGTTATAAGCGTATCTACTAATTACGCTAATGGGTTAAAGGATAAATAAGGGTTAATTTTATAGGAAGTAGACCCACATTTGCGTGAAGTGAGAGTGTAAAGCCATTTAGATAAAACCACCCTCAATACACCTGACCAGGTTCCAAACCCCGATCTCATCGTCATCGGCCGTCTAGTCTATTGCGAGTGTATCACCTCAGATCATACGGCCACCGAAGCGGGTAATAGACTGAACTGCCGATGATGGGGATATTGGGGCTCGAATCCCAGTCGGGTGTACTGAGGGTGAGTTTTTTTCTAAATGGTTTGATGCAAGTTAAACTTGATACCTGTCAGGGTAAGAGAAGGTCACTTAGTATGAACCTGTACTATGTTAAAATAGCTTCGTCAACCCCACCCGAAATCGAAGTAAGGTCCCCTAGCCTAGAAACATTCAATATCATAGGACACTCACGCACAATAACTAAGATTTTCTCCAATATATTGAGGACCTACTTGTAATTTATTTGATACAAACTTTTGAAGTAGTCTCAAATGTTGTTTAAACTGTTCTAAACACGGTGTACACAAGGAATTCTCTACAGTATTAGGGAGGATAGGCTGGGGGGCAAAAGAACCCATCACAAATAGAAAGGTTGTGGAGCTTTTGTTTTTCTCTTTCTACTAGACAAATATTTTGTGGTCTCTCAAAGTGTATCGCTGCTACAGCTGGCTACCTTCCAAACGTAGTCTTAACTAAAATACTTTGTTATTTCTGTGTACTTTGTCTCCTAATTGCTACTAACGCACGACTTTAGAAGCTTGAAGTGACTGTAATGGATTTTTGGAAGTTCTAAGGAAGTGTGTGTAGTATTTGCGAACTCAAATACCATTCGGACATGAATTTGGAGTGTTTATGAAGTTCTTTGTTAAATCCTTTGAGGAGGAACTTCTATTTGACAAATGATCAACCTTTGAATATGTGTTTGAAGTCTTAAATTATCTCTTGGGTCCTTAAATCATCTACACTTTCTGTGTTCTAACTTTATGACGTAATATTCTGTTTACCAAACTAGGCTTATTAGAATCAAAGGGGACGCGAAATAAAGTCATTATCATTTTGAAAACAATAATTATAACAACAACAAAAAACTATTTGGACAAAATGTTTAAGATATTTTGTCAGTAGATAAGTTTAAATTTCTCCTACACATAGTAACTTCCAGTTTTTGAATATTTATCGTAAACCAACTGGCATTTGACTAGAAACTTTTTAAATGTAGAGAAAATATCTTGGTCAAATGACTCAATATTGATGATAGATATTCAAGAACGGTTGAGATTATGGCCTAATATTAAGCTAATAGGATAGTTAGCTTTGTACAACCACAATGTTTATATAGACTTAATAGTAATTGTTTTGAACTTTGCTGTAGATAGACCCATGGCACTATAGAAATTTGAAACCACGATGTTCCTTGGCTTCAAAGTTGTTTTTTTATTTAATAAACTATTGGCGCTATCATGTCTCATACATTGCATGACAACAACTAGTGTCTCAGAATACTACCAGAAGGTCACTGTTTGCGTGTCTGATATTTCAGTTCTCAACATAAAATGTAATTGGATGAACACGCATTAGGCATCTAATAGGTTAGAATACTTTAGTCGATTTTGAGTTTATCACCAACCATCAAAAACTGGTACATTTTTTCCAGTTATTGAAGGATGGTACAACCAATACCAATATATTATCTTGCTCTGACAGCAGAACAGCGTACCACACTCAGGAATGTAAGGATACATAACCCAAAAATGGAATTTCTTCTTGATGATTATATTTTGTTGGATAAGCAAGAAATGTATCATTTAGTACAATATTTTAAAACATTTAATTTCGACCAATTTATTTATAGATAAATCATTCATAATTTTATTTAAGTTATATATTTTGTGTAGTTTGTTTGTAAAATAAATTCAGTAAAACCAAGCTTCAACCAATCATTTCTTTGATTGTAGGTCAGTATCGCAGTCCACGTATCACTGAACACCCTTCAGATATGATCGTGGCGAAGAACGAACCAGTGACCTTGAACTGCAAAGCGGAGGGCAAACCAGAACCAGTGATCGAGTGGTACAAGGACGGCGAACTGGTGAAGACATCTCCTAGTGACACAAAGTCTCACAGAGTTTTGCTGCCGGCTGGTTCACTATTCTTCCTGAGAGTGGTGCATGGCAAAAAGGAACAGGATGGTGGTGTCTACTGGTGCGTGGCTCGAAACCAGGCTGGGAAAGCCATCAGCCGAAATGCGACCTTGCAAGTTGCTGGTGAGTAGCACATGTTGAATATCTCTAAACCAATCATAGCATCGTCTCTAATACTACCTCGCAAGTTGCCTATAGGGAATTAAATGTTGAATAGCACAAAATAAATCATAACATCATCTCTAATGTTACCTTGCAGGTTGCTGGTGAGGAATTAAATGTTGAATAGCTCTAAACCAATCATAGCATCGTCTCTAATACTACCTCGCAAGTTGCCTATAGGGAATTAAATGTTGAATAGCACAAAATAAATCATAACATCATCTCTAATGTTACCTTGCAGGTTGCTGATGAGGAAACCAATCATATTTTTAATTAAGATACTATTTTTAAATTATAATGCCTTGTTCTTTTTTGAATATTTCATCAAATCATTTAAAAATTTCATTGCACACACATTTCTATTAATAAATTATTCACATCGAAATTCTATCTCGACAGATAAATTATTTCATTGAAGGTGTTTTCAAACAGGCATGTGTTGAAGTCGAATCAAAGGGATCTCAACATTGGTAGGGATGGGAGTTTATACCCCCTCTCGACTTCAATAATTTTAACATAACACAAGATTCTCTGTCATAGGTTTCAGAGTCCAAGGGACCCCTCTCTCTCTCAACTAATAGCGATAATTGTCGTTCTCAATCTACATTGCACCCTCACAAAAGGGCAGACTGCTAATGGCGCTAGGAGTTTTAGAGGGTAGGGGTATGGAGGGCACGTTATTAAAGGCTATTTTACTCCAGTGAGGAAATGGGAGTCTCACCCTTCTTGACGCTATTGCTTGTTTGTTCTTATGGAATGATTGATCGTCTTCCGACGTAAAACCTTCCACTTTTACAACAAGACTCGGTCGGCTTCTTAATGGGGCCACTAATGTTGATGTCAGGGTTTTAATTCTTGGTGAGGTTGTTGTTAAAAAAAATAAAAAAAGAGGGTTGAAGGAGGGGAAGTTGTGGGGTGAAAATCTAGCTGACTGGCGTCTTCAACATCACTCATCCCTTGACATTACGATGCTGAACGTCGTGGGAGTGAAGACGTCCTCTTAGAGAACGGGGAGGATAGAAAGCTCACGGGAATACAGAAATAAACCACATCATTGGTTGCACGGTTAGTGTGTCTGACTCTATCCCAGAAAGTTAGGGATTCAATTCTGAATGGTCTAGGCCATACTATTCATCTTCGAGACTTATCCAACAACCCTATGGTAAACATGGTGGAGCAGCTGAGAACTATACTAAGGCCAATAACTGATATACATAAAGCCATCAAATAGCTGTGATAGGGAAAGGGGAGGAGGGTATGGCAATTCTAAGCCAATAATTAGGTATCTGAATCAAAAAATTAGTAGGCCTTCACAACAAGATCAGTTACCTGCTCTTCTAGCCAATCCTCTTCAATACAAGTGGTTTTTAGCATAGTACCGAGAACATTCCCACAAATGACAATTTAAATAGGTGTGACAGACTTTTTTTNTTTTTTTTTTAGATTTTCTTTACGAGACTTAAAAACGAATATTATTTTTATTTACTATTATCTAAAAATAATATATTGAATTAAATTTTCTAAGAATCAACAAACCAATTCAAATTTGACCTCTTTTTAGACACAATGTTTTACACTTATTGACTTTACTACAAAAAGATAATTAGAAATGTCTCATCATTCAGATATGTGCTTTGTTATTTTTAATTTGTTTTATTAATTATGTTTAAAACTAATGTAATTATTTTAAGCCCGCTTCAGTGGCCGCATGGTTTCAGGCGTCACTCTCGCAAGAAACTAGACTGACAATGATGGGGTGTTCGTGGTTCAAAACCGGTTGGGTCTGATGAGGGTGGTATTCCCTAAATGGCTTCCTAATATACCACCACACCAATGGGGGTACACGTCCTATAAATTCAACCTTCCTCATCCCTAACTCATTAGCGTAATTAGTACTTACGTAACCCGCTTCTGTGGTCGCATAGTCTAAGGTGCTACTCTCGCTTTAGACTAGACAGTCGATGGCGGGAAGATCAAGGTTCGAGTCTCAATCAGGTGTACTGAGGGTGGTTTATCCCAAAATTACTGTCCAATCTCTCTCCACGCATATGTAGGCACACTTCCAATAAATATAGCCTTCCCCATTCCTAAAACCATTAGCGTAATTAGTACATAAGCGTATAGCCCGAACGTGTGGTCAAATGCGGTGCGAATATATGTAAATATTTTTACTTTCTCGCTATTTACAGGTAGAGAAAGTATTGCGATCTTCAAAAAAATTGGACTCGAGATTTTGATGAATTATGTGAGCTTTAGTTGTAAAGAGATACTATTTATGTTTTAACGCAATATTCTCTAATGCCATAGAGTATTAAATATAAGTAAGTCTCTCAAACATTTTTTTGTTAATTTTCTTTAAGCCTCTTAGGATAAATGTTTGTACAACAATTATATATCTCCATTTTAGTCTCAATAGTCAATATTTACATTTTGTATTGGTCAAGATGATTATAAATGAGTAATTTAATAGCAATGCGATGACATGAAGATGTGCAACACCTAATAAAATGTCGAAAACATTAATCGGAAGTCGAAATTTTAATACGAAGTGTTGACCCTTGTGGACCCAATATTGATCTTTTTAAACACCCAAACATACAAATGAGGACATTAATTCTTTAAAAATTAAATTATAAAATTTAAAACCGGGGCTCAAAAATGTTTTACATAAATATAGTGCAATTTATGTTTGGGTTTGCTAGTGTATATTATTTCATTTCACATAATTATATTACGTGTTTTGAGTAAATATCTCCATTTTTAAACAATAGAGTGAAAAAGTCCGCGTGGAGTTTCGTACCATTTATTTTAAATTATATTGTTACGCTTTTAAACTTATAAACATAGATTCTATTATGTATCAAACTGGCGTAATAAATCATGATGTATCTATTTCCAAACTAACGAAGCGTCTACCAATAGCCGCCACGACAGACTGGAGGTGATATCTTGAAATGAATGGGTGTTCCCCAACTCATCAGCTGCACCGCAATAAAAACCTGGAATCCCATGACCGTTGTCATGGAAACTCTAATTTCATTTCTCCTCCTTGCTGCTAACAAGGGGATGACCGGTTAGTTAGTTGGCTCTGCTTGTCTGGCATTGGCCTATCAATACCTTTCTGAAACAGTGGATTTCATTCCTAAAGTTTTTACCATGCAAGAAATATGTTGTTAGATCTATTTCGACGCAATTTTGTTTAGCACCACGTCTTACTGCCCATTCGGGCTATACGCCTATTTACTAATTACGCTAATGGTTTTAGTAATGAAGAAAGTTATATTTATGAGAAGTGTACCCGTGGAAGGAGACTGGAAAACCATTTTGGGTAAACCACCCTCAGTACACCCGACCGAGATTCGATCCTTGGTCTCCCAGTCGTCAACAGTCTAGTCTACTGCGAGAGTAGCCCGTTAGACCATGTGACCACCGAAGTGGGTAAGACTCCAAAATTACTATCAATATTGTCATATTGCTAATTATCTAACCTATTTGATATAAATTAAAATAAATATGTTATCCAAATTACTTGTTTAATTTTTTTCAAAATACTATCTGAATTTGCCCTTAATTCCCTTCACTCGACAAACCCCTTGATCCCAGACCCTCGCAAGCAAGACTGAGGATAAAAAGGTCATCATGACGAACCTATACACAAATATTACATATTTTTATGGATTGAAACAGAGGCTCATATTGAAAAGCATTCAGACTAGAGATGGGCGATATATCACTGACTGTGATTTTTTCACCGATACCATTTGATCACTGACACTCCCAGTTACTCAATCTCAAAAGTATCGGTGATTGAGATATCAGTGATCGGAGATACTCGTATACTCGCAATACTCGCAATACTCGAGCTACGGAGCTAGTATTGCTTCTTTTTCTAGACACTCGAATAAATACTCGCTTCACGGCCTTTGTTATTCTTTTATTTTTTATTTTCTACCAACTAATTGAGAATCGACCTTATTGACTGGCATGTTTTACGTGTTATTTCTATTTAAAACACTTGATCTCTTAGAGCTCATTTATCAAAAACAGTATAAGATTGCTACGTAAAAATGACTTTAATAGTTTAAATGTTTCCTTCACATGCATTTTCAATACAAAACATTTGTTGTTAAGAGCAAAATTCAAAAGCAAGCTTACTAAGCAAATCACATTTCGGATTCTATTTAAAAGTAGGCTACTAAAAAAAATAATTTCTTTTTTTCGGTGATCCTATCCCCAAAATCGCAAATAATGAATTAAAATAAGTAACAAAATAGAAAAAATAGAAATAAACCTTAATATTTACAATGCGTTGATGATCTTCATCATCCTATAGTCTAATCTAAAGTGTATTTATATAATAATTGATTAAATATTTTCTAGCATCTTATAGGTTTATTTGCTTCTAATAGATGTATAGCTCATCTACTATTATATGTATGGTATTTAAAATAAAATAACACTACAATAATATAATATATGACCTGCTTTCCAAACGTTTTCTAAACAAATCACCATTGTGTTATGCCTATTTTTAATCTCACATAAATTTTAATTGTAGTGAAATAGATCACTAAATAAATTACACAATTACAAGAGTTTTTCATAGTACGTAAAATAAGTTAATATTGGTATTCAATTTTATATAATATTTGTTGGACCACTAATTTTGCCCAAGTTACATAACATTTCACTATAAAATACTAAATAACATATTTTATTTCTCTATTTTTCAATTGTATTAAACTTCTTAAAACGCATACTTTTGTATTGATTGTACATTAGTCAGGCAACACGAAACCCGGAGATTAGGTAGCTGTATGTCAATAATGTCAATGTCAGTGCTGAGTGCCGACAGAAAGAGCTTATGTTAAGTCTTTAAGAATCGAATTCCATTGCAAGCCACCAAACTTCCAAGTAATTAGTTCTCCTTTCAAGTTCCAACCTACAACCGAACGTCATGGGATTATTCGAGTAAATAGTAAATACCCAGTACTCAGAAATACTCCATACTATATACTCGATACTCGATTGTACGCGCCTACTCGGACAGCAGCTAAACACTAGCTTTGACCGTGACGTGCGGTGTGTGGCGGGCTACTTTGATCTCTAGTTGGATCACCTTGATTAAATGATATCTAAAAGGCCTAGGTTCACAGCACTAAAGTTAATGTTCAGGCACACATGAGCACAAACGAAGAACAAACAAATGGTGAAAACAAAATTTTGTTAGATCTATATTTCAAAATGTGGCGAGCCAGCTTGTACTCGATTTTTCTACAGGTTATGATATAGGAAAGTCTCAACTTAGCCCGCCACATTTAATGTTATATAGCATCCCTAATTTTAGAGCACAAATGTTCATTTTCGGGCATATATGAGCACAAACTAAGCACAAAATAATGGCGAAAACAATTTTGTTATGTTTTGTTTTCAGTATGTGGCGGGCTAGCTTGAGCTCTAGTTGAATCGCCTTCAATAAATATTATATAAAAGGCCTAGGTTCACAGCACTAACGTTCATGTTCAGGCACATATGAGCACAAACGAAATAAAAACGAATGGTGAAAACAGAATTTTGTTACAGTGATATCTCAAAATGACGGGCCAGCTTGAACTCGTGGGCTAACTTGAGCTCAAGTTGGCCCACCACATTAAATATTTTTTAAATTGGCCAGTTTCCCAGCACAAATGTTCATGTTCGGGCACATATGAGCATAAATAGAGCACAAACGATTAGACAAAATATTTTTTTTCAGTAAATTTTCAATATGGGGCGGGCTAGCTTGAGCTCAAGTTGGCCCACCACATTAAATATTTTTTAAATTGGGCAGTTTCACAGCACAAATGTTCATGTTCGGGCACATATGAGCACAAATAGAGCACAAACGATTAGACAAAAAAAAAATCTTTCAGCAATATGGTGGGCCAACTCGAGTCACGTCCATTTTGGTTCTTAGGTACATTTTAAAAATATATGTTTATTTTGTGTTTATTCAGGCAACAAAGCTGGGTATACCCATGTCAAGATATTTACAAAGGAAATAGAAAGTATTAGCATGGTATTAGTGAGTATAGTGATAGTTCCGAGTAATAAAGTATACTTAGTAAATGAGCCGGCAAAGAAAGAGGAATGAGAGGGTGGGATTGGAAAGAAGGGGGATTTCTGGGGCTTTTAATCACCAGATTCTTGAGAACAGCATACTTAGACTTGATTTTTGTCGGAAAAGTGACAGATTAAAATTATTAGCCAAGAACTTTCCAGCTGTAGTCAAAAAAAGTGGTGGGCAAAAGGCTCGGCGGGCGCCATGGTGCCCGCGGGCATAGGGTTGGGGACCCCTGGTGTAGACCATCAAGGTAAGCTTGTCAACTTTCAGGACAAATGAAGTGTACTTATAAGCCTGTATAAAGATAATCTGACAGGGTCCGCACAGAAAGGGTATAGAATAACTTATGATAAAGTGTCTTGATGGAATACCCATCAAATACCACTGGCAAGAAATGATATAACACCTTAAAGATACATAAAAAAAACAAGAAAAAAAAATCTTTGCACTATTCGACTTCGATTGACACTTAAGCTATTTAGGGATCAGGATCAAGAAAGAGAAATTTTTAAGAATATTTATAAACTCTTGCCTGAGAAAATGTTGAAATTCAACAAACAAAAGTCCAGAGGGATTAGATCCGAACACCTAGCTCTAGCAGCTGAAATCATAAGGTTCTGTCTCCGGTATTTAGCAACATTGGTATTTTGGATCATTCTGATAGTGAAAAAACGTTAGTGGTATATATAACTGTTAACAAAAAACAGTTTTAGGAAATTTCTATCCTAAAACAGGCAGTTCTAATTGATATAGTTGAAGATTTTCTTAGCTAACTTGCCCAACCCAAACTAAACCTTAGCAATCCTAAATAAAGGTGTTGTGTGTGACAAGCACAAATTCATTAGTCAAAGAGAAGTCTTGAGAAATTCAACATATTGGGAATTGTAGAATATTAATTATTTTGTAGTTAAGGAGTACATCAAACTGAAGGATAAAATAAAAAAGTATCAATGGATATGTAGACCTTTGTTGACTACCAAATTAAATTAAACTGTATTGATGTTTTATTTATAATTCCTTTTTTTTTTCCAGTTCATCTCATCTCTTTTCACATTTCAACATTATAGTAGATGTGCATTTGGTGTCAAACAAAGTTCTATTTGAAGCATAAAATATATTTCATGTTAACTTTAGTGGGGGATTTGTGAGTTTCAGTGAAGGACGTACTGGAACGTCACTTATTCTCACTTTAGAAAACTAAGGTACAATACAGATTGTTTTGTTTTTTTAGTATCTACGATCCAAAAGTCCTAGCATTAAATAACTAAACAAATCATAAAAGATTTCTCCAACCCAAGTTAAAAAAAATTTTAAGTGACAGTAAGCGCTACACTGGTCGATTACTTTCTGAGATTCTAAGAAGGGAAATAGACTAAGGGAAGGGAACGCTCCCATGGTTGCAAGAAGATCTTGCGGTGGCCATTGGAGAGCTACTCGTGATAACGTCTTCATACAGATAGGACGTGTGTTAGTTAAACACTCGCGATAACACCATCATACAGATCGCACGTGTGTTAAACACTCACGATAACACCATCATACAGATCGCACGTGTGTTAGTCACTCGCGATAACACCATCATACAGATCGGACGTGTGTTAGTCACTCGCGATAACATCCTTCATACAGATCGCACGTGTGTTAAACACTCACGATAACACCATCATACAGATCGCACGTGTGTTAGTCACTCGCGATAACACCTTCATACAGATCGCACGTGTGTTAAACACTCGCGATAACACCATCATACAGATCGCACGTGTGTTAGTCACTCGCGATAACACCTTCATACAGATCGCACTTGTGTTAAACACTCACGATAACACCATCATACAGATCGGACGTGTGTTAAACACTCACGATAACACCATCATACAGATCGGACGTGTGTTAGTCACTCGCGATAACACCTTCACACAGATCGGACGTGTGTTAGAAGCTCACGTAGTCAAAGAGAGAGAAGAACCTGTCACCCCAACTCAACTTCTATTATTTATATTCATTTCTATTATTTATATTCATTACTTTCATAACTAACAAGAGTGTGCAGTAGATGAATCCTAAATAATAATTTGTGATCTTCAATTCACGTTATCTTTCATTCAAATCAAACCCAGTCCAACCGGTGACAGGGGACGTGAAACTACCTGACGCACGAACACAAGATACTTGAATATCTATATCTAGAGCTGAGATATAAACTGACCACCGTGAATCCAGGGCAATCAAGCCATATAATAACCAAGTCAGGATCCGAACCAAGGACTTGGGGATGGATGACACCTTTTATTAGTTTAATATATGGGAGTGTTTTTACAAAGGGTTAAGGGTTTCAAAGTTTTACTCGATCTATAATTTTTAGTAAGTATTTCCTGATTCGTGTTCGTTCATACGTTAGACTTTTCAGATTTTGTTCCACCGAAGATTCAAAGGATATTTTTATTGCGTTTTGAAACATACTTTTTATAAGCTATGCACACAATATAAAAATTCATGACTTTAAAATTTATCATCATAAATATTCTAATGCAAGAGCTAAACCAGATTTTATTCCTCCTTTTATTCTTAAAACTGTTGTAATGCACTGGTGCCGTAGCCATTCTAACTTCCTTGCTCAGTAGTTCAATAAATTGAAGCGTGGAGTGGGAGGTATAGCACAATATACTTAAAGGAAACTCTTGTCTGTAGCATCTGTTTGCTGGTATAATGTTATTTGTTATTGCAACTGTAATTTTCATAGCCATGCGAAACGGAAGGGGATAGCAAACACAAAGCCGAAACTACAACGATCTACGTAGTTTGCTACATTACTTGGGCTTCTTCTGTATTCTCGTCATATACCATCTCTTGCCTCCTATTGATATTTTCTTCTACTTTATGTGTGCCTATTTTTTTTTACCTTTTTTTCCTTTTTGAAGAAGGGAAGAGGGATGCTTTTTACAAACTGTACAATAGCTACCTAGTGAAAAGAATTTTTTTCACCATCTAGCCCTTTCAGTAACGGACAATGTAGACTCGTTGAATTATCATTACCAGGAAGTTTTTCTTTCAAACCACTTCATCTATTTTGTATTAATTATAATATTAATATGGCAACCAGACAAGTGATAGTAAAAGAGTCATTATTCTTAATTTTGTGATAATTTTATTTACGCTACGAACGTGCCTGCCTCAAGATAACTTATTCCAATCATTATTTAATCAAACTGTTCTTTCACTAGGGTTTATTGATGTATTGGTTTTCAGTAAGGTATGAACAAACCTTCAACTTTAAAGAACAGTTTGATAATTAATGAGTTTCGTGGACCAGATGAACAAACAACCTAGTGAGACACCTTAACAAAGAGCTGGAAAATAAATTTGACATGCCATGTTTTGTGCACGCCAAAGGCGAGAATTAAATTTCTTATTTACTTACCCTCCCCCCCCCCCCC
>CABEEJ010005560.1:0-15337 GCA_901482245.1 Timema douglasi | reverse complement strand
ACTGCTGAGGACGGGGAGATCGAGGTTCGAATCTCAGTCGGGTGAACTGGGGTGGTTTTTCCTAAATGGCTTTCCATTCTCCCTCCACGCAAATGCGGGTTCACTTCCTCTAATTCAACCTTCCCAATTCCTAATCCATTAGTGTAATTAGTACTTAAAGCGTATAACCCGAACTGGTAGTAAGACGCGGTGCTAAAATAATAATAATAATACGACTTCAGGATAGGCTGCGTTCACATTGTGGAAGTAAACTGAATGCACAAGCGTAGATGAATCAAACCAAATTCGAGGAAAACTGTCTAAACAAGTAGTGATGCACCGGTGTTGTTTACACCGAGTGCCAGTTGGATGCGCCAGCTTGCACAAGTTGGTGCACATGCCACAACAGATCAAATAAATGTGTTTTCTTCGTGCACACTTGTACAGTAGCCCCGTGGCTTCTTTGGTGCTGACTGACAGCTCATAGTTGACTTCTGACAGTCATCATTTAAGTATATACCTAAATTTTGACTGTCAGAGGTGACACCTGCTAAACACATGTTTTTGTAGATCATATGGTTTGGTGTAGGGATACATAATTTGGTCTGGTAGCTTTTCAAATCCATTAGCTGTCAGCTGTCAGTCAGCACCAAGGAAGCCATGAGGCTACTGTACGTTGTGTGATGGTCGGACCTTGTGCCGTGATAGTTTGAGCTGTTCATTGTGTTCTCAAGAGGTATATGCAGTGGCGGCTCGTAGCTAAAATTAGTGGGGGTGCTGCTAACACGGGAAGCAAAACAGTGCATTTTTTACTTCACAGCCGCAAATCCAACTTTTCCGTTGGTACCATTCAGAATTAAATCTACGAATATATTTCTTGTTGTTTCTTTTGTCTGGCTGAGATATTAGAATATCAGTTGTTGAATGGCCTCTTTTCTTAACTGCAACTTTCACATGGAGAGATAGCTGTGAAAACTTAAGCTGTTGAAGTTCACTTACAGTCACAGAACTTATTTCTTGGGGATGCAAGGCCATGTTTGAAGTTTTCTGTTAAATAAAAAAAACTTAAAAAACGAATCAAATTGAATAGCTGGAAGCATAATAAAAATATAATTCTACACTCTTCTACACTTTATCACATTCAAGAATATGGTACACGGTTTTTAAGCACAACACACACTGAGTAAAAAAAACACTTCCTTCAATCATCACGCCAGAGCTGGCACTGCGAGAGCAACAGTGCTCTCTCTACCTGGCAGTCCCGCCTTCTTCCCCACACCCCTCCTATGTGTGCATGCGCACAACAGTCAAACACCACGTCGCTGGCACTGTGAAATGCACAGTTGCATACAGAGATTTTTGTATATTTTTCATAAACTGGG
This sequence comes from Timema douglasi, assembly GCA_901482245.1. Taxonomy (NCBI): domain Eukaryota; kingdom Metazoa; phylum Arthropoda; class Insecta; order Phasmatodea; family Timematidae; genus Timema; species Timema douglasi. The sequence continues at coordinate 13,976 of CABEEJ010005560.1, read as the reverse complement.
GGATGGCTACTGAAGTACTGAAATTAAGCTTAAGGAATATATATTGTACTACAAAAATAAAGAAAGAATTAAAGAAAAACGGACTCATTATATTAAATGTTATCGATGATATCAAGTAGAGATAGGGGGTGCTGCAGTTCCGCAGTGCCTATACACGAGCCGCCACTGGGTATCTGTATCATTGTGTATTCTTAAGTTTGGTTGCTTTGAGAGTAATCGTCAAATTTTCTCAAGGATATAATGAAATGTGTCTGACATCATTCTAAAGTACCCAAAGCATTTTTTCTGGCTGCTTAAGGATATCTGAAATAATAATAATAATATTTAGCACCGCGTCTTACTACCCGTTCGGGTTATACGCTTTAAATACTAATTACTCTAATGGAATAGGAATTGGGAAGGTTGAATTAGAGGAAGTGAACCCGCATTTGCGTGGATGGAGGGTGGAAAACCATTTAGGAAAAACCACCCCCTGTTCACCCGACCGAGATTCGAACCTCGATCTCCCCGTCCTCAGCAGTCGAGCTCAACATGACAAGCGCGTTAGCCAACTACGCCACCGAGGTGGGTGATATCTGAAATAATGCAGATATATTCTCCCATCTTCCTCCCTATCCTTACAAAACAATCAATCGCCCATTCCTCCCTAAATGGCTCAACACCCATCATTTAGTTCTTCAACACACCATTTTACATCACAAATTGTTCTTCGTCCAATGACTCCATCTTGACAGCCAGGGCCTTGGAGACGATACGCAAAACCTTCGACTCCTTCAGAAGTAGCTTATGTATGTTAATTAGTAATAATAAATTTACTGCAGTAAAATGCTCCAATACAGACGACTTCATGAGAACCATATTTGGCATTGTGAATTTATATTTGAATACATTTACTAAAACAAATTACAAATATTGGTCCTAGTCGGTACATTTTAGCCGACTCAGGTGACCTGGTGGTCTAGGGGTAAGGTGTCGGATTTCTGTACTGGGGGTCCGGGGTTCAATCCTCGGTCCCGTTACAGATTTATCTGATTCCCAAACCCTTCCTTCACCTCTGACAAGACATCTTGTGAATGTGGGGAATGACAGGCCTCCACCGTGGTTCGGATTCCACGTTAAACTGTAGGTACTCCATTTTATCTCACAATCACCCTACATTACACATTAGCGTAAGTGCGTATAATCCGAACGGTTAGTAAGACGCGGTGCTAATAATAATTTAACCGACTCTAACTCCACAGCCCTGTTGAACTCGACTGTTAAGTGGTTACTTGCACACATTTGCACTCAGTGTGATCATTTCTTGAACTTCCAAGCAGCGTGCCCAAACTCGCGCAAGCTTGCATCCAATGTGAACGCGGTCTAATAAACATTCATATTTTAATGATGATGAAATGCAATGGTACTGGTAGAGGTATGATCGAATTGGTGCGCCTCATAAGTGAGACCCTAAGACGAAAAGATGATAACACTCAAAGAAATAGCCCAGAGTGAAGGCCTAATGGTCTGAAACGTTGTTGTAGAGTAGCGTTTCGTTGCAATGTGAAGAGAGGCAGTTCGAATCTTGGTCATGTAAGTAGGGGGTAATATTCCTATTAATTATTTTCACAGTTTTTTTTTAAATCTACCTCTACATATTAATGCACGTGTTCACCACCGCTTAATTACGTTCGTCTTTTATTATATTAAGCCGTAAATGACCTACGTGTTAAATATACTATTAATATCCTATTAATGGTAGTTACTGGTCGGGGTAAGCTCCCCAAATTCTTCAAATATAAAATCAGACAAAGTTAGTTAAAGCTGTCACAATGAGCACTAACTTTGAATCGAATTCAAATGAGATCCACGTCTTACTGCCCGTCCGAACTATCCACATATTTACACTAATGGGGTAGACCTGAAGAAGGAAGAATTGTGTAGGGAGATCTATGAGCCACTAAGGGAAAAAACATCTTGGTTCAACCTGTCGGGATTCAAACCACGACCTCCCTCTTAACGGCAAACCAGACAAGACAAGACCGAACCCTTGGTTCACGGTTATGGGTTAGGTTATCTCAGTTAAGGCAGTTAAGTTGCTAATTCTCAAGCGCTAGCATTAAAATGTGTTTAAAAAAACAAAAAAAAACAAAACATTCTCTTCTTTCAACCGGGTCTCCTTCGTGAACGATCCTATGAAATGGATGTGTAGGGAGTTGGAGGGGGTGGAGGAGGGGTAAACATCACCAGGTTTCTGAGAGTCGCATCACTCCCATTCCCAGTGTGACGCGTTATGCTTTCACACATTGACCATATAGAACCTCCCCCCCCTTCCTCACAGCCCCCCTCTCCCTGTCGTTTCCTAGGCAACCCCTGCCTCGAATTTCCGACCACACTAAGACACCAGGGAAATACGTCACACTACCCTTACCCTCCCGACATTACTATTCTACCTTCTGTGCTCTCTAGATAAAGAGCTGCCTGCCTCTCAACCCAGTGCTCGTGGATTGGTTGGCACCCCCACGCACCTTGGGACATCCTATACTCTTATTGCCCACACGTACCTTCAGACGACCTGTACTCTTATTGCCCACACACACATTCAGACGACCTATACTCTTATTGCCCACACACACCTTCAGACGACCTTTACTCTTATTGCCCACGACAACTTGTCACCCACTATCCTCTAAACTTTCACCCGCACCATGGTGCCCACCAACAAAAAGGCGCCCACAGACCCTTACTTCAGTCGATACTCTTTCTGCCCTCTGAGTTAAGGGTCCTGGGTTCGATTCCTGACGTGACTTAAAATGTATCATTGGCGAAATTTGGGTTACCTCTTTCCCAGTGAATTCACGGCAGGGGATCTGGATGAAATATCCGTTATAGGTTTAAATTAGTTTATAAGTCGTGTGCTGATATAATGAGTCAGTTAAAAAAGTAAACGTTAAACAGCTACCTCAAATAAATATTACGAATGAATGAATTAAAGATAGAAACACACACCTTTCCTAATATGCCCTTGTTTCTCCAAAACGTCATTTAAACCAAAGGGACGGGATTTTCTCCTTAACGTTTCTATCCACCTGTCCAAGCTATCCGCATCTAAACTGTGCTAGTGGGGTTGAGATAGAAGAAGGTATAATGGTGAGGGAAGTGTACCCACATTTGTGTGAGGGAATATAGAGGAACATATTTAGGAAAACATTAACTTTAATAAAAACCAGCTGATAGTCGAACCCTCACCTTCCTGCCATTAGCAACTAGATAGTCTACTTTTCATGGAAGGCCCTTTAGAAAATACAAACTTTATTTAAAGTCAAACAATGATACAATTTTACTAAATTACTTCTTACTTACTCTATGGCATGAAGAACTAAAATATTCATTGCCGCACTTACAAAAGTACTCCACTTATCCCTATCTCTAGCTAGTTCTATCCAGTCCACCTCATTACACCCTAATCTCTTTCAGGTCCATTATAATGTTATCCTCCCATCTGCCTCTAGATATTCCCATTGGATTCACCAATCAGTACCCTGAACACGGCTGATGGTTCTAGTTTCTTCTATTCAAGCTGGAGGTCCTGCCCACCGTAACCTGCGAGATTTGATTACTCTAACAATGCATGTTGATGAATACATGGTATACAACTCATCATTGTGTAACCCTGTCCATTCTCAACTATCATCATCCTTTTTTTATCCAAAAACGTTTCTTATTACTTTGTCTTCGAACAGCGTAAATTTTTTTCCGTCATGTTTGTTAGAAGAACGTATTATACAACGATAAAAGTTAACTGTAACTATTTTTTAAATATATTTTGTATCTTACATTTATTTACAATAGTCCCAATGTTAACTAGTGACAGTCCAACGAGTTCAAACTTTCAACATGTAGGTTGCCTTGTCCTTTTAAATCTCACGAGTATAATTCATTCATGACCTAAGTTTACTTGGATAAAATCTAAAAAAGTTACTAGAAATAGTCTCTTATATATCCCTCTACTCCAACAGCTGACATCTCTCACTTTGGCTCATTGTAATGAAAACATAAGGCAAAATATTAATGTGATAGTTAACCACAGCCATTTAGGCCAATATTGTTTATTGAGGTCGGACACAAATCTTATTTATCATTTTATTCCACTTTAAAAAAATATTATTCACAGCACTTCCACAAAAGGTCTAAAAAAATAGCTTTAAAATGGCGGCCGACGAATTTAAACCATGTGATACAACATGACGGAAACAAGTTGTTTACAATGATGCACTCACGCAGTGGATAAAAATATTTTATTCAGTTAAATATTTCGAAATACGATCAAATAATTATAAAATAATTTATTACATATAAAAAAATGACAAGTATTTTCTCTCTTCCAAGTAAATACGATGCCTGTATGGTTTTGATGTATGCACTATATTACACATTGTCAATAACGTTCCAAAACGAAGAATAAGTACTTTTAATTATGTTTAAAATATTGTATCTTGTTGGATAAAAAGAAATTATTAAAAGTAATGAAATAATATGCGAAAACTTAAGTTTACGATATTTTAATTGTAAAATATAACAGGTAATTAAAAAAACTTAACATTTATAACAAAACAGTTATCTTTTACAATTGTTGGCAACCCAAAACCTAATTATATAATTTTCGAACTGTCATCTAAGGAAAAATCCTATCATGAACGGACTATATGTCGTATCGGCCGCTTTCCTTGTTATATCCTGAAACTCCATCTTCTCTCCTTGTTTGATGTCATCCATCAGGTTGCTTTATTCATCATCTTGATCCCGTTCTCCCTTCCACCGTGTCTTCTATGACGTCACAAGCTTTTTTTAAAAATATTTTGTCCCATACACGTGGCCTTTCTTTGTATCATCACCTGCAGAATGGTTTTTTTATTTGCTCCTCTTATAACTTCTTCATTAGTCATTATTAGTCATTTTAGACCGAGAAATGTCAATATAATTTTTTTTATCGCTTTATCTTACTATCTGTTCAGGTTAAACCCATATATGATAATAGTCTGACGGAGAAGGGATGAAGAAGAAAGCATTTTAGAGGTAATCTATCCGAATTTGCGTGGAAGGAGATTGGGAAACCATCTTTGTGAAACCATCCTTATTGAAATCAAATACCCAAAGCTATTATACTTGTTTTAGTGAGGATTTACTCTCATCCAGATATCATACTTTGAAAAATGAAAAATTACACCTGGACTCGGAATCGAACCCGGGACTTTTGGCTTAGTTTGCCAATCCTCTGACCACTGAGCTATCCAAGAATCGTCCCGTGCCTAAGGTCATTCTCCACTGATATTTCAAGGCAAAGTCTAGGATGGACGTCCGGGATTATTCCTGGATAGCTCTGTGGTTAGAGCATTGGCATGCTGAACCAAAGGTCCCGGGCTCGATTCCCGTGTCCAGGTGTCATTTTTCAATTTTCAGAACACCCTCAGCGTACTTTACTGAGATTCGAACCCGGTTCTCCCCGTCATCAGTAAGCCAGTCCAATACAATAGTGACTCCTTAGACCTCTTTGCCACTGAATTGGGTAATGGCAATACTAATACAGTAGAATTCATTTAATTCAAAGTCCAAAGAATAGCTAAAGAAATTAGAAATATCCAAAATTCGAATTAACAATTTTTATTAATATCTAAGCATTTGATACACAATAAATCAATAATCTCAAAATATTTATTATTATTATTATTATTATTTAGTACCGCGTCTTACTACCCGTTCGGGCTATACGCTTTAAGTACTAATTACGCTAATGGATTAGGAATTGGGAAGGTTGAAATAAAGGAAGTGAAACCACATTTGTCTGGAGGGAGAGTGGAAAACCATTTAGGAAAAAACCCCACCAGTTCACCCGACCAAGATTCGAACCTCGATCTCCCCGTCCTCAGCAGTAGCGCTAAACACGACTAGCGCGTTAGCCAACTACGCCACCGAGGCGGGTAATCTCAAAATATGCTACATGTAACTACGCACATTTTATAATTTATATTCTATATAAAACTCACGTTATACTATTATAAAGCCACATGGCTGATTATATAATTATTATACTACTTACTATAAAGCCACATTGCTGACTCACTCACTGACACTTCCAGATGAGCTAAAAATTTGCAATTTGGCAAACTTATAGCTTCCAGCCTGTAACCGACGCGAAAATTCCAAAAAGTTAAAAAACTTAATCTTTAATCCCCCCAAAAAATTCAAAATGACGGAGCAACTTTAAAGTCAGTGTGGATCTTTCTTTGGAGGTCTCTTGTGGCTAAACGGTAAGACCTACCAAAAAACTGATCTGGAATTACATTCGTTTACATCCACTTGCAAAGAAAACTCACTGGGGGTTTGGATCCGAGCGATTTCACAATATATACACACTAAAAAAGGAAACATTTAAACAATTGGCGAAAATAACAGACAGATATTGCAGAGCTAAATCAGTTTTTGCCATTACATTTGAAAAATTGAGTTATCTCGGTTTGTTGTAATTTTTTAATCTTGACACAATAAATGAGATCCTCAAGTTCGCTGATTGCAATTAAAATGTTGACTTTCACGACAGGTTTAGATTCAATATTTCTACTCGGTTTTTTTTCTTATCATTGTAAGTGCTTCAAAAACGGATGGTTTTTTTGTTTTTCATCTTGGATGTCTGTGGTTTCTTCTTCATCAGAGGATTCTTGGATATTTTTGTTCTTACTCCTTCGAGAATCTCCCCCTCTGTCAGCGTTCTACCGTTGTTAGGTTAGATTTGAAATTATTAGAAACTTTAAAAAAAAAACACTATATACGTAGTCTTCGAACCATCTAAATATTTCCTTCCAATATTCGATTAAAATTTTATTATTATTAGCACCGTTTCTTACTAACCGCTCGGGTTGTACGCACTTACGCTAATGTGTAATGGTAGGGTGATTGTGAGATGAAATGGAGGACCTACAGTTTAACGTGGAATCCAAACCACGGTGGAGGCCTGGCATTCCACACATTCACAAGTTGTGATTAATACACATTTCGTCAGAGGTGAAGGAAGGGTTTGTCAATTGGATAAATCTGTACCGGTACCGAGGATTGAACCCTGGGACCCAGCACAGAAGTCAGAAACCTTATCCCTAGACCACCAGGTCCCCGTATTAAAATGTATTTTTTTTATCATTGATATAAGTAGGAATTAATTGTAATATAATTCAATTTTCGGTAAAGCTGTACAATTTGTTTTACTTTATCATGAAAAACATAGATATATGATGTAATATAATAATATAGGCACTATAATTTGATTCATATATGAAAAGATTGGTAATAGTAATTACAGGTTATATCTTATAAAGACAAATATGATACAATTATTGAAATTATGACAAACATCTAATAAGTTTAATAGATATTGAAAATTGTGGACTTTTGAGTCAAATTGCATTAAAACAATGTTATAATGGGTATGATGTAATCGAGAATATATTACGTGTCTTTTATTGTCTTGTAATATATAGAATGAAGAAAAGAATTGTAATAATTGAATTACTTTCTTATCAGTAATTCCCTGTTCCTTAGACATTATTATATTACATCATATATCTATGTTTTCATGCTAAAGTAAAACAAATTGTACAACTTTATCAAAAATTGACTTCTATTACAATTAATCTTAATCGTTCCTTATTACACTATTAAAATGTTTTTCAAAAATAAGTAGGAATGTCATGGAGAATAAAGGTGGATTTGTATTATTCCAATTTTTTGAATTAACCGATATATATAGAACTATCCGAATTCCATTGTAAATTAGATAATAGTGTTATCTATCAAAAGCGATATCTTCAGATAACGTGAAAGTAGGTATAGAAACCTTTCTAGCTTTCATGTTTGTATATTTCTATGAAAAGTGAACTATATCAACACCTCTCACTTTACAATCCCCTCGATACTCAACTAAAAGCCACGGAGTCAAAAGAAAAAGCTTCGCCAAGTTTGTTCCCCCAAGAGTACTATTCATTCATTACTATCCGTCGCTTGTAACTTGTAGTGAAGCCAGTATAAGATACCCAAGGGATATCGCTATTAGGGTGCGGGTTATGGGTTAGACCTCCACCCCCTGTCACCCCTAAGACTCACCCTCAGCACCCTACATATTTTCTTGTCAGCCCTGTGTCATCTCCATACACAGCTGGTCCATATGAAGAGAGACCCCTTCCTTCCTTCTCAATTGATCAGATTGTATGCTATTAGTGGAACCCTCCATGGCTCACAGGATTTGTTGGTGATCACTTGGATAACAGAACTACATTCTCATCTCCATTACTCTAATATTCTAAAACTAACTAGATTTTAACTGGTTACAAAACACCAGGGTCAGAAGAAGGCCTGGTGAAACGGAATATATTAAGGAAGGCTTCCCACTACCACTTCCCACTACCCTTTCATGTTACAGGCATACATATTTACTAAATTACTTTATAGCATTAGGAACAACAAAGTGCATTGCTGCACTTACAAATGTACGCCACCTATCCCTATTTTGAGATAGTTCTATTTTGTCCAACTCATTACAAGTTATCCCTATTCTGAAGGAGCTCTATCCAGTCAACACCATTGTACCCTATCCTTATCTAGCACACATATTTACTATAATAGTTTGTGTTGGGTCTGGAAGTTAGCATTTAGATAAAATATCCCTACATTTGCATGGAAGGAGAGTGATAAACATTTAAGGAAATACCATGCTCAACATTATTGGTTAAATAAGTTAGTTATTATATACAAAGAAACAAAATATTTTACTTGACTTAAGCAGTTTATTTATTAATTGAGGAGCAAGTAACGTTTCTCGCAGTTAAATACTGTACTTAAAGGGAAAAAAGCATCAAAATATGTTTACCTACTAATTAGTTTCATTAGTAAAGTTACCGAAAAAAAACAATCATTTATCTCAATAAAGTAGTTTTCTCCTGAAATTCCTGTTTCCCCTTCCATTACTTAAAACACCGCCACACTCTTAAATACCACTAGCTCTCCTTCCAAAAGGATAATCCCATCCTGCACTCTCAATCTCCTTCTAATCTCTATTTCCCTTCCTCCATACCGTCTGCCCCTTCTTCCACAACCTCTTTACCCTACTTCATAATCCTCAATCCCCACCTCCACACCCTCACCCCTTTCCTACACTCTCAACCCTCACCTCCACACTCTCAATCCCTTCATACACTCTCAACCCTCACCTCCGAACTCTCAGTCCCTTCATACACTCTCAATCTCCACCTCCACACTCTCTATCCCTTCATACAACCTCAATTCCTTCATACAGCCTCAATCTTCACCTCCACACTCTCAATCCCTTCATACACCCTCACTCACCACCTCCACACTCTCATCCCTTCTCACACCCTCAATCTCCACCTCCACACTCTCAATCCCTTCATACACCCTCAATCTTCACCTCCACACTTTCAATCCCTTCATACAACCTCAATCTTCACCTCCAAACTCTCAATCCATTCATACACCCTCACTCACCACCTCCACACTCTCATCCCTTCTTACACCCGCAATATCCACCTCCACACTCTCAATCCCTTCATACACCCTCACTCACCACCTCCACACGCTCATCCCTTCTTACACCCTCAATCTCCACCTCCACACCCTCACCCCTTTCCTACACTCTCAACCCTCACCTCCACACTCTCAATCCCTTCATACATTCTCAATCTCCACCTTCACACTCTCTATCCCTTCATACAACCCCAATCCCTTCATATAACCTCAATCTTCACCTCCACACTTTCAATCCCTTCATACACCCTCACTCACCACCTCCACACTCTCATCAATTCTTACACCCTCAATTTCCACCTCCACACTCTCAATCCCTTCATACACCCTCAATCTTCACCTCCACACTCTCAATCCCTTCATACAACCTCAATCTTCACCTCCACACTCTCAAGCCTCTCCTACACGCTTTATCCCCTTCTCCACCCTCTATCCCTGTCTACACACCCTCTATACCCTCCTTCAAACCATCAATCCCTTCATACAACTTCAATCCCCACTTTCACACATATAATACCCTCCTACACACCTTCATTACTCTATTCCAAATCCTCAATCCAATCCTACACCCTAAATCCCTTTCTTCACACCCTTTTTATTTAATCCACACACTATATCCTCTTACACCCTCAATTTCCTCACCCACCCTCAATCCTTTCTCAAATCCTCAATCACCCCTCACACCCTCAATTCCATCTCACACCCTTAATCCCCTCTAAAGCCCCCAATCTCCTATTAAAACCTCAATTCCTTCTTAAAACCTCAATCCTCTCCCACACCTTTAAATCACTAATACACCCTCAAAACACTACACCCTCAATCCATTACTGAACCTTCAATCCCCTACTACACCCTCAATCCACTACTGAACCTTCAATCCCCTACTACACCCTCAATCCACTAATGAACCTTCAATCCCCTACTACACACTAAATCCACTACTGAGCCTTCAATCCCCAACTACACCCTCAATCCACTACTGAACCTTCAATCCTCTACTACACCCTCAATCCCGAACTACTCCCTCATTCCTCTCCAATACTTAGAATCTGTGACTGTCTTTCTAGACGTCATTCAACATCCTCTGTGCATGTCATCCTGTGACGTCGAAATGTGACAACAACATCCTTCCCTAGTGTTCCGTCGGGCGAACGCCAAGACGCGTCACGACGACGAATGTTCCTCTCAACAGGGACCTGGTTGGTTGTTTCGGGTGAGCTGGTTCGTGACAACCCCCCCTCAAACCCAAGAATCATCCCCTACAGCACATCGATTCTATGGACCATTAGCTCTATTACACCAGCAATGACAAGTTTTCATCCTACCCGGCAAGACAAGACTTTTCCTGGTGGATGACTTACCGACAGGCTTAGGTGTACGGGTGATGGGAGTGACTAGGGATGCGGTCCTTAGATCCAAAGCCTGATGCATTAGACATTATTTGCTACCCCCCTTTGTTTTTCTTTATTGCTTTCTTTTGCTCACTGTGTCTTAAAATTAATCCCGGCTATCCACATATTTACAATAATGTGGTAGTGACGAGGAAGGTAGAATAGTACCGAGCTCCACGTCTTACTACCCGTCCAGGATATTCACATATTTACACTAATGGGGTAGAGATGAGGAAGGTAGAATAGTACCGTGTTCCACGTCTTACTACCCATCCAGGATATCCACATATTTACACTAATGGGGTAGAGATGAGGAAGGTAGAATAATACCGTGCTCCACGTCTTACAACCCGTCCGGGATATCCACATATTTACACTAATTGGGGTAGTGATGAGGAAGGTAGAATAGTACCGTGCTCCACGTCTTACTACCCATCCGGGATATCCACATATTTACACTAATGGGGTGGAGATAAGGAAAGTAGAATAGTACCATGCTCCACGTCTTACTACCTGTCCGGGATATCCACATATTTACACTAATGGGGTGAGATAAGGAAAGTAGAGTGGAGGAATGTGTGTCCACAATTTTTCGGAGGGAAAGTGGGAAACTATTCAGAGAAAACCACCCTTGGTACATCCGGCTGGAATTGGAACTCTATATCCCTATCACCAGAAAACCAAAATCAGATGACAGTGACAACTTAGTCCATCTTCTCACCGATACGGGTCTAGATTCTTATCCTACCATCTGGTAGTTTTTTAGTATATTTATTTAAATATAGTAGGACTCGTCGGCTCGGCGAGTACTTGAATAAGAGTTTCGATCCTAGCTCGTCATTAAAGCTCGGGATTGAGGTCTATAAAATTTTGCATGCTCATCATCTTCGAGCTTCCTCTTGATGTGGATACAAATCAATTTTTAAATCACAATGGCAAGCATAAACTATTTAGTTGAGATTATATTGGCACTTTCCCCTATAAATCATTCGACTACGTATCAATGTGTTAAAATGAATATCGATTTCATATTAATAACATAATAAAGGTCTAAAAATATTTATGACCAGTAAACTATTTCCATATGTTCGTCCATTTTGAATTATCCTCGATTACAGTTGCTTTGCTATATGTGCATGACAAGGCATTGAAAATAAAAAATAGGTTATTAAATTTTTAAATACTTAGGTGAATCAATCCTAGTTTTACTTTATTTACATGGTCCCTTTCTAAAATTATTTCAGTTGAATAATCATTTTATTACTGAGAATACATATTGGCCGTAAGAAATTTAAAACTTGTACTAAACGTTCAACTACAAAACTAGCACTATTTACTAATTACCTATAAAATTATGTGGGTTAATCTATCTAAAATAGGTTTTAATCAACATTTCAATAAATATCTTATCAAACTTAACATTAAAAAATAAATAGCATTTATTATTTCATATTGTCTACTAGAAATATAACTTTAACCATCTTATTTTTCATTTTAAATTATGAACCCCAACTTTTCTAAGCATTAAAAATTAAATTGAAATTAATTTCATAATAAGATCATTTTTATTGAGAGCCCATAAACGCACATGTGCAACTGCGCATAGAGGAATGTTATTGTAACAGAACCAGTGACTATGCGCGATTATTAAATTAAAGTCTAATAAAAGAAACATGACATATTTTGAATTTATAACTGCTTGTGATTCTTACGTTTTCTAATAAGGTAGTTAAAGTTACGGGGGCTTATTTGAGGGAAATATTAGCTCATTAAAACGTCAACTTTATGATATTTTTTTTGTAATTGTTAAAGTAATTTTAGTGTATTTAAAGACATGAGTGTTGAAACTATTTTAATTATTTTTCTAATGTATTTTTATTAGAATGTTGCTCTTATTTTAAAATCATATTTGGTTATTTCTAATTTTAAAAAATAACAATATTTCAATTCTTTTAACTTTTTTCCCAAAAGTACCCAAGCTAGTTTACTTATTTCACCTCCACTTCAGCACACACTGAAACATTACTTCAGTGGTATTTATGAATGCATCCACTTTTGCCTGGAAAGAGAGTGGAAAACAATTTAGGGAAAACCACCCTCAATAGGGTCTAAGCCCGAACGGGATCGAACTCTGAACTCCCCGTCATTTCATCTTCAATCCAATTGACCTATGTAATTTCGGCTCTGATGGCGTCCCGTAGATGTGGACGTGATGAAGAGTCGGTGGGGTTGAGCTCACTAGGCACCCAGAAGACCGCAATGTCTTGTGTTTGTTAGCCTGTGAAATACCTTTGGCATGTAGCTCTTGAAGAGGCGGGTGCAGAAAGCACCAGCCTTTCCCATTTATCAGGGAGTTGAGCACGGTGGTGTTGTCCGTCCCAAGTTTTATGCCGAGGTGCGGGTGTCTCGAGTGGTCTCTGTGGTACCATGCCAATGTGAGCAAGATGGTGGTCAGCTACACTCTGTTGATCTTTGTTGCCTCGCGGATGAAGGCTGCCCAGCATGTTGTTGTGGTTATGGAATAGCCTCCAATGGAGTGAGGTATCGCTTCCGAAAATACTGTTTCATGCTCTTCGCATAATGGTCTCCATATGCATCTTTTTAGATTTTTATTTTTTATTTTATCGTGATATATATATGTATATATATTTTTTTTTCAAATGAGGTCACCTCATTATTTTCCATTTTCAATATAGCTCTTATGATCACACGAGCTTAAAATGCTCACCTCTGACCGTGTGATGTAAGTTTACTTACTTAATAATTACTCTATATCATTAAGAACTCAGTTAAACTCTGCACTTACACACGTATGAGACCTATTCTTATCTTGAGCTAGCTCTATCCAGTCCACCTCATTACACCCTATCCCTATCTTGAGCTAGCTCTATCCAGTCCAACTCATTACAAACTATCCCTATCTTGAGCTAGCTCTATCCAGTCCACCTCATTACACCCTCTCCCTATCTTGAGCTAGCTCTATCCAGTCCACCTCATTACACCCTATCCCTATCTTGA